>NIPQ01112607.1:0-14498 GCA_002806875.1 Lepidotrigona ventralis hoosana
GCGGATTCGATACGTGCATAAACTTGTGAATTACGTATAACAATGATCGTTACTAGATCGTTAGTATTATTATTATTGTTATTACTAATAAATTACGATTCTGCAGTAATACCAACTGGATATGCACTACAGTAACTGGATTATAGAGTTATATTCACATGATATATGTAGATACCATTTAACGTAACCCATAAGTAATATACAATTACATAAACTTGATTGTAGTTAGAATAAATGATTACTAGCCTGAAAGATACGCAAAACTGGATTATAGAGTTATATTCACATGATATATGTAGATACCATTTAACGTAACCCATAAGTAATATACAATTACATAAACTTGATTGTAGTTAGAATAAATGATTACTAGCCTGAAAGATACGCACTATTGACACGAGAGTCTGATGTATCTATCACATGATATTTGAATCAAAATACTAATCAATATCCGGTTAAATGAATTCTTGTTATGCGTTATCCTATCACAAAAAAATTGTTGAAGCGAAAATTAATATATTGACACGAGAGTCTGATGTATCTATCACATGATATTTGAATCAAAATACTAATCAATATCCGGTTAAATGAATTCTTGTTATGCGTTATCCTATCACAAAAAAATTGTTGAAGCGAAAATTAATGGAAATTTTTATTGCACGAAGTTACATAAATTGTCATATACATGTATGTATATATATAGTCACCAGTCAAGTTCATATAAGCGGAGTTCTACTGCAGTTAAATTGCAAATCACATTTATTAATAGGCACGTAAAATCGAGTATTGTGCTTTGTAGTATGATTCGTGAGAATATTAAAGTTAATTAAGAGGATAAAACTACATACATGTATACTTACGAATGTTTCTCCTCGGCCTAGGTCGATCATCGCTAGACGTAGGCGTACTATTTCCTATTTGAATTTAGCAAGAAACAGAAAAATCGAGCACAGATCGGCGGATAACTTCGGCATTCGGTGGTCGTTAAATCACTGATCCGCGGATAAATCTACGAAATCGATAGTATTACCAGTCGCATCGTGCCGTTGTTCGCTCTGTTGACGATTATTATTATTATTATTATTATTGTTATTATCGGTTGTTATTAATAAGCTGCACGCGGGTATCGCGCGGGGTTAACTGTGACGATGTTGCACGATACTGCGCAACGCGGGCGTAGTAAAATTATAGAATAGTTTGGCAAACATGCTACCGGTACCGCTGCGAGCGGCGTCATTATCATTTTAGCGTAATTACCATTCGGTAATTACCGGCCGGTATTCATCACGGAACACCCAGGATGTTTATACCGTCACACGTACCGTGCTAGTTAGCATCGTCACGTGTGCGCTCACGTCCCGACCTCCCGATACCGACCTCTATCCCAGCCGGAGACCTAAAAACCCGTGTCGGCCTCGTATCGGTTCGTCTTACCGCTCAATTGTAAGTAGATCATTATACGATCTTCTTCTTCTATCATGTTATATCGACAATTTTTCGACAATTGTCACAGTTACGCTATTTATCGTAACCACGATAATTCAATAAACAATTCCTTTTCATATTCGAGCGTATAAATAACGTCATGCAAGCGTACTGATATATACGCCTCGCCGTAATTCGCATGGAGAACCAAACATTTTCCAAACACCGAATCACCGAGTCGCGTCGTTCTGTAGATCAGATAGATCTTGTCCGCGAGCAAAACTGACAACGACTCGAGCTCGTTTTGATATCTGGCTAACTTCGATTCTGCTATATTCTCGTCGCCGCATCGATGGAAACGGAACCAGCCCGACGACGACTGAAAGAGAAATCCAACTGGGCGCTGTTTGTATCGTCGCTGTTACCAAGTTCGTCCGTGTCGAACATCCGTCCGTGTTTCTTTGTGCATTGAAGCCGAGGTGGCGGGCTTATCAGCCCGAATGCATCCCCGTTTCTCTCGCGTCGACCGAGCCGAGTTATTCCGCGCAGCGATTCACCACGCCGCGTTCAGATTTGATATCGGCCCGGCGACAAAAGGCCGGCCGATTTTTCATACGCGCGCGCGCGCCGAATGAAAGTGCTCGAAAGAGAGGAAGCCTGATAATCAAGATTACGAACTTTTTGTGCATTCGCGAGAAGTCAGATTTTTCACGTCAACGAAAATAATACGAAAACGGGGAAATGTACGAAAAATATTCAGCGTGTAATAGCCTTTGTAATATTTAATGTTGGGACGCTAGATCGAAACGACAAGTTTGTAATTTTTTCTTTTCTTTTTTAAAGTCTTCGCGGATTTACGATTTCGCGTTCTCACAAATTTGAACGATTTTGAGTATTTCTTTGACACTCTGATTTTTATACTTTACTTTAGTGTTAATAGGTAAAGTAGTTTTATTTTGTTTATTTCCATGTTCATCTCCATGAAAATATGAAATTAATATATGCAATTAATACAATTAGAGAATACAAATAAAATGTATAAAATATATAATACAAATGATATTCACCATCGATAGATATCTGTGCGTAAATTACATCCGCCACGAAATCTATTTTTCCCCCGTGCCGTAATTTCCAAAATTAGAAGACCTTTGTTAAAACACGTATATATTTTAATTATCTATCCATGAAGCGGATACCTCGAATAATGAAACATAACGCAAGGACAGACGCAGCCCAAATGTGCAGCATTCGTCTCCATTACGTTCGAAATTTTCCGTGGTGTACCGAGTCCCGTAGGACGCGGCGCGGCAATCTATTTCGAGGGGAATATTGTGCGATAAATAAGAAAGGGATAAATAAGAAACACAGTCGGTGCGGAGGAACATGGTGGCAATTTTTTCTTTCTTTCTTTTTTTTTCTTCTTTTTAAATTCAACCTTGTTCCCGATCTCTGCGGAGGCCACGAGGTCTCCTCTTATTGTTTCCGGCTCGTAGAAATTCAACCGGTCGTTTCTCCAATGTCAAAATCGTGGGGAGGAACGCATGCGCGTTCAAGGAACTACGTCGCGGAAAGTGAAATACACCCCTGGCGGTGGGGTTCGTCAAGGGCTTTCGCGGATTCGAGCCGGAAGACGAGAGGAACGAGAGGAAGACGCCATGCCGGGCTCCGTCCGACAGACGGGCTGCGACGTGAGAAGGATGTGGGTGGAGCGATTTATAGCGCCTTAAGACTGCCGCCTACTTTATGACGACCTTAATGTTTGCGCCGTAAATTGGCTGGCTTAGAACAGCCCGAAAACAGTAAAGCGGAGATCCCCGCGCCGTGACTGGTATTCGTATATCGGGTGAATAATTTTCATTCCTGCTGGCGGAAGGAATTTTTGCGCCACGCGAGCGAGACAATGAGAGTTAATCAAAATCCGTCATTAACCCTCTGTGTCTCGGGATGTGAAATTTGGGATATAGGACTCTTCTTCGATTTTCAATGTCGCAGTAAATGGTAATAATCCGAAGATGAGTTTGTTGTTGGTAAATTTGAATGCGCATGTTGTCAATCGATCTAACGTTAGAATTTTGACTGTCAATTCATGTTATTCCTAATTTTGTATTTTAATATACTTTTATATCGTTGAAACGTACATCTTAACTTTTAGAGATTAGGAAATAAAAATTGCCAGATAGGAGTGTCTTTCTTTATTAATTTATTTTTACTCCAATTACGTTTATATTTTATTGTTTAAATTTAATCCTATCAGTTGTGCTTTATATTTCAATATACTTTTATATCATTGAAATACAACTTAACTTTTAGAGGTTAGGAAATAATAATTACGAGATAGAAGTGTAATTTTTCTTGAATTTATTTTTATTTCGATTATGTTTGTAGTTTATTGTAAATTTAATCGTATAAACTGTACGCGCATTATTTAATTAATTTTCTAATATTTTCTTACTGTGCATTCTTCTTTCTTATTTCCTATTTTTTCCTTGTGCTTCTATATTGAAGATAGTTCTATGAATAAATAAATATGTAAATAATGATATTCGTGGTAAAATATTTATAACATTGTGCCGTGAAATACGAGTTTATGGCAAAATTCAATTTCATTATTTTGTTATTCATGTACGTATAACTTATAGGTTATAACATTTTAGTGGGAACTATGTCCCCCAAAAGCGTCCTCCAAACGAAAAGAAGCTTCTGAAATCGTGCAATAAAATTTGCTACGTCTTTGTTGCTTTGATTATGAAACATTTACTTGCAAAAATACAAGAAACTACGAATAGTTATATCTTACATAATAATATCACGTGCACATAATTGAATATTAATACTAAAGATTTCTTTCGATTGACTTCACATATTTTTATTTTATATCTAATATCGAGTGATACACTATGGTATGAATTATAATTTTCATTTGAAAAAAAATTTACATTTTGAAGATTAATATATATATATATATATATATATATATATATATATATATATATATAATATAAATTTAATAATATATGTTCCAATACTTCAAATCTGATACAAGTTACGATAATATTTAATTAATATTTAATAAATAATGTTTAATTTTTTCCGGTAATTAATTAATGTAATTAATTAATGTTTAAAGATAAAAAAGGAAGTCGTGGAGCGAAAGATCGAAGAACGACCAGATCGCGTGAGATAAACGTCAATATAAAGAATTAATATAATGGACAATTTTAATGAAAAGGTAACAAGCAATCGGGAGATTTGTTGAGGAAATAGTCTACTTTTCTTTTTTTCTTTTAATTTGATAATTCAGCAACCGCGAAAATATCCCGAAGAGTGAAAAAGCGCGGGAGACTCGTTGAGGAAATAGTCTTCCTTTCTTTTTTGTTTTTTTTTTTTTCTCAAGTAAATTGTTACGACGTGGCTTTCTGATGAGCACCATTACCATCCGGAAAACAACGGCAAACTGTATTTTATGAACGCTTTAATTCAAAACGGACGAGGAACGATTATACGACGCTCCGTTCGAGGGAAAGGAAATAAATTGAAAAACGTTCCAACCGTGAAAGTTGCTTAAACGCGTTGCAACCTTTGAAAGTATAATTGCCGATTCCCGTGCCGGAAACGAGATTCTAGAACCGCGACGTTCCAGCTACAAATAAATGTTCAGAAACCAACGCACCGCGAAATTTCTTTCAAGCATAGCGAAATACGTATATTTCTCTATTTCGATTCTTTATATCAATTCAAATCAAATAGAAATAATTGTCCAATATAAATGACCTTCATTCACGGTTCGTGATAATAGCAAAAATGAATTTTTATATTTTAATATCACACTTGTTTTAATGGACGACAAAGGTTTATATTATTTAAGATGTTCGACTCGTTTGAAGTTAATCATTGAAATCGATGAAGTTTTCAATTTTAATCTTTTGTAATATCGTGTAATTCGAAAGTACATCCACATATTTATTTCGTTATTATCGATTTTTATCGACACAACATTATAAAATTGCCAAATCAAAACAAAATCTTTTAAAGTTTTAGAGAGCCAGGCTTGTCTGATCAAAATGTTTTACATTACACTACTGCGGTTTGATATTAGACAATCTACTATAAATATACTACTAACAATATACTACTAACAATAAGTAATAGATAGTAAGGCGCGTGAAGTTGTACATTAAAAATGCTATTCCAAACTATGTAAATTAACACTTACATAACATTATACTTAAATTAAGACTTAAATAATTAAGTATTAACATTTAATAAATAAATTCATAATTACTAATATAATACCAAATAACGTAATTAACGTTTAAATAATGTAACACGCGTGTTACATCAATTCTAATTATATATGCCAATTAGTTTTATTACTTTTTTACGAATCGCAAATGGTTTTTTGAATTTCATCAACATTCTCATTTTTTCCTTTTCACAATTCCAGAAATATTCCATTCATTCCAGGATAATATCATCTACGAATTGGAAAACAAAGAATTTAAAAACAATGGAATAAAATCCATTTTGATCATGGGTGAAATTCGTACGAATCCTGTACACAAATAATGTTGAAAATGCATTAAAGCCAAACTAAAAGGTTGTAGAGTAAATATTAGTAAGCTATTAAAGCTGAAACATTTTACTGCAAAAGACATTATTTCTTGTTACAGGCAACTAAAAAAAAAAAAAACCATTCGCAATATCAAAGTATTATTTATATTGATTTTAATTACATAACATGTTTCTATCAACATGGTTCATTCTTTGTGTGCCTATAATATTAATAGGAATAAGTAAATTGCTGATATTAATGCAAATTGACATATTTGCACAGATAATTAAAAAGAAAATATATGAGCAAATACTCTTTCACATGAGAATTTCATAAAAGAAATGCAAATACTTCATTTATATTTTGTATTATAATACTGAGGCTATAATTAATTACGATTGTAATTAAAATTTCTCAGGGAAATGTATATGCTCTTTAATAAACGAAATAATGACGTTCTTAAGCAAATATTTTCTCTGATATTAGTATCTTGGATTGTTGAATCTGTAGTTAATTGTAATTGTAGTTAAAACTATAATTGTAGTATTATTTACTTACTTTATCCGAAGAGGAAAGCAATATACCATGCACATAGTACGTATACATTCAATTTTTGCAACGTGAAATTTTCTACACCCAAAGCCCAGTAATAACTAGATACAAATTCAGCATTTCCTGGAGAATGTAATTAAAGTAACAGAATCTGGCTAGAAAATTTTGTTACGTAATCTGTATAAAACCATATTTTATACACGTATCACTTATTCCATGCATTCTTGAAATTTCGAATCCCCCGTGAATGTATAAAGATCCACTGATACGAAAGAATTTCTACAGAAGTTGTGGTGTCACCGTTTCAGGTGAAACTGTTCCTTGAACCAGCCTGTTAACTCTGTGCATCGAAATTGCGAAATTGCGAGTGAAATGTAACCAGTGAAGAAGCGAAGGCTCGAGCATGGCTGTTACTCATTCGAGTTTTCATAATTGAGAGAATAAGCGTCGCTCGACGAGCAATCGCCGAGTCTGGCGTGTCGCGCAGATTCGCGAAATTCGTCACGGGCTCGCGAGCACCCGTTGTCGACTTATTATTTCCATCCTTTAACGCCGAGCAAACGTTTGCACAGCAGCGCGCGAGTCTTAAGGCCAACGCCTGATGGTGTGAGAAACGCGGTAGAGGGTGAGTCGAGGGAGAGGGGAGGGACGAGTTGAGTCGCGAGGAATATTAACGATAAAGCGAGACGTCGTGTTGCAAAATGTCGCGCTGGTAACGTGAAATTAATACAATCGGCGAAACAAGTTGCAGTTTAGCTTTACCGATGCTCTTGCAGGACGTTGAAATAGTGGAGGCGAGAAGGAGACCGAGCGCGTGAACGCGATTCAGGTCGTGTTTATTAGCGCGTAGTTAGATTCTCCGAGCGCGGGCCTGTGAAATGAAATTCGCGAATGATTTATAAGCGTTTTTGTAAAAACAGTTGAAATTGCTCGTCGCTTTTCCCCAACGCTTTAATACTTCTTTCAGCGACTGGAAGTACGACGATGGATGGAGCGCGCGCGCAATGTACAGAGTGTTTCAGAACACGGGGGAATAATTTAATCTTCGAATGGCGAATCGTTTTAAAAACATTGCTTTCGTTTCTTCCAAATACGAAGCATTACATTATACTATAATTGTAATATTTTAATATTATAATTGCGACATGTGTTCTTCTCTTGGAGATAATAATTGTATTAATCATTGTTATCACGAATTATTTATGTTGGTAAGAGTGGATCCAGCATCTTGCAGATGAATATTCGATACGTTGAAATAAGAAAGGGTATTCATATGAATATAATATGATAAATATATTATTATCGATTGCTCGAAAGTGACAACCTTCGACTCGGATATATCGACTTCCAAACGTTGCATTATTGATGTTCTGACTTGTTCAAAGTTGTATTGTCCTCGTATTTGACAAATGTTGCATGCAATAATCTTGTTAATATAATCCTGCATGCAACATGACGTGTCTGCATCTGTCATTATTATTCGTATTACAAAACTCTCAGTCAAGCACTGAATACACGTGTTATTATTATCACGAACGAAGCATCTCGATTAATTAGCAAAATTACACATAATCTTAAAATTAAAATTTTCACATAATCTTAAAAAATAAAGAATCTTTCTTCTTAATCCTCCGGTGCACGTGTTCGGTCTATGGGACCTCATGAGTACATTCGTATCAGAGATTTATTTGTTTATTCACGGTCAAGTCGCCACACACTGAATCCGCCATTGAAATCACCGCCACATATTGTGAAACACCCTGTACGGTTGAAGCAAGTACGGTTCGATGTACAAAAATGTTCGACCAGAAGCGTCGACGACAGACGGGGGAAGAAGGTCGTTAAGGTAATACAAGACTGCAGCATAAAATTGCCGGGCAAAAATTTGCACGTCGCCCAAGCGGTCGACGCGCGAGATAACACAGAATAGAGAGAGGGCTGGAGGGAGGACTCCATGTTGGGTCTGCAATTTAGCGCGAATCGGGAACACCGTTATACTGTACGTACATATGTGTGTGTTCCCTGCTCTCTCCTCTCGCGCGCAATCCAAAAGTCAAGGGGATCGTATTTGCAATGTAAATTCCGGCGATACGCAAACAAAGGTATAACCGGAAACTGTAACCAGATTCGATATCGAGCAAATGTATAAATATTCGGACCTTTCTTCCGTCCCTTTATCGCCGGTGGAAGGAAATTCAAAGGGGGGAGGGGGTACAGTCTAGTGGGTGAAGTTCATTTCGCAATTACTTCACCACAGATTTGCAGTTTGACGATGAAATCTGTCGATTTCGAGTGTCATTAATTTTTTAAAATTTTAAAACTTGCTGTCGATTTAAGAAATATATGCGTGATATATACAGAAATATATTCATCTAGTAAAATGTATAACACTGTTTCGATACTCTCGTTCTTTTTTAAAAAAAAGAAGTTATCCGAATAACTAATCAGAAAAATTAACACTATGTAGCATTTAAGCCAGACGCTTTCTGAAAAAAAAAATACATTGCAAATTAAAACGTGAGCTCCTCTCCGTCATTTAGTTCAAGGAAAGATAATCGATATTTCCATTCAAGGAAACACTTTACGAAGATAAAAGTATCTTTTCAAAAAATAGTATTTTCTATAAATTTATAAATTTTACCAAATTTGTGTGATAAAATAATAAAGTAAAAAAAGTGTTCCTAGAATTCAGTGAACTTACACGAGGGATGTTTAATTCAAGAACGACGCTACAGGATGATTAGCAACCCCATCTTATTTTCATCGTGTCTACAGGTATAAATAGATGTGAAAATATCGAACGCCTGCAGTCCTCGGGATATTTAGTAATTATGTAATTAATCTACGTGATAGAAATAACGTGACAAGAGAAGCGTACATTTGCATCTTCTTTCTTTGCGCACAATTCTACTTTGACATCCTTTCTTCTTGTCCGTAGTGTTTTATTAAAATGTCTTGAACGTCTTCAGTGCCATTATTTCCTGAAGTCTTTTCTTATATACAGAAAAATTTTTAATTTAGTTTCTGCAAACGAGGCCAGCGAAAAATAGAATAGAGACGCTTGAGAAAAAAATCTCCGGGAGAATTATTAAACATTTTCAAAAGCATGAAAATATCACCTGCGACTCCGCATGCAGTGGCAAAAAATAAAGCCGAATATAAACGTAATGTGATTTCGTCGCGCTCGCAACGATGGTAGAACCTCTTCAAATCGAACGTAATGCCGATGTAAACTGGTAGACAATTTCGACCATAGGTGAATGCGACCTATTAACCGATTCGTTCTTCCAACGACCGAACAACGTCACCGTCGATAATATCCTCGACAATCTTTCGATCCTATCGTACCGATTCGAGACGTTCGTACGCGAGATAACGTTTATCGCGTGGGTTTCCCCCCCCCCTTCCCTNGATCGAAATCAATGCCGGCAATAAAAACCGGCGACGTAATAGGAGAAAAGGAAGTCGTGCAAGTACTTAGGAAGAATGGAAAATCTAAGACGATATCAGTTTAATGTCCAGACCAAATGGCGTCCCGCTCGTGGCTGTTACCTCGCTGGATTCACCCTCGTTTTCCCTCGCCGAGTGAAAAGAGCGAAATGGGGCCAGACGGGCGCGCAGGGTGCTGCCAGTCGAGAAGGGGTGGCCAGTGGCGTTATAACAAGACGCGGTGGTTCTGCCGTTGGCACCGTCTCCCACCTATCGACTCATCCGACCGGATAGTTACGTATTAGCGTTATGAAACGATCTAATAAACGAGCGTGCATGGACGAAGGATGGGGGAGAGCAGCTGAGAATCTAATCGAATATATATCAGCTCCCGGTAACGAGTACCCGAGTTTCCGAGTGAACGCGTTTCATTTTCACGCTTCTTCTTTTCTCCTCGGTCTGAGCCGAAGGAGGAAGTGTCTTCAAGGAATCCCATGTAAGCTCATTTCGCGCTGGCTCGCTCGCGAGAGCTAAGAGAGCACGTAACCGGTTTTCAGAGAGGGGATTCTTCGCGCCGGCGAAGAACGTGCTAAGTATATTACAATGGTACCGACCGTTCCGCGAATACGCAATTTCTATTCCGGCGCTACTCTGTCGCGGCGGGCAAAACCGGTATCGAGTAGTTGCGAAACATGCCGACGGATAAACATTCCGGTGGATAATGGTCCGGAGGAGAATATATCCGGTCGTCGTGTCCCCGAAAACGAGAGAAAACCGGTGGGAACAACGGAAAAAGAAACTTCTCCTCGCCGTGGACGGATTAACGCGTTTATTTCAGTGAATAGAAGATTGGTTGGGGATAAGAGACGGATGAAAGTGTGTGTGTGTGTGAGAGAGAGAGAGAGAGAGAGAGAGAGAAGGCTGTAACGCAAGCGCTACGCTATGGCTTGTCGATTACCGTCGATATTCCAGCCGTTCTAGCGGAAACCTGATTATACGGCTGCCGATCGGTTTTTATGATTTTCTCGTCCGCGCGGATCCGGATAAAGGAGCCCGATTGTGGCCGCGTCCCGGCCGATAAAAGTGCTGGGAAACCAGTCGAGGAGCCCTTTAACGAGCCGTAGGCGGGGAGAAGGTGTTTCAAAGGACAAATGACGTTTACACAGCGTAGGGAAAATCGACGGAGAACGAGAAATGGGAGAGACAAGAGGGACGGGCACGATTGAGGATAACGCGAGAGCGCGCACATTCTCGCGGTTTTCTCCGCCGCGGCACGTCCTTTGTGGATCTCTCTTATGACGGCCGAAATAGAGAGGGACGCTAACGCGAAATGTGTTGCGAAAATTCTCTCTCCTTTATTCTTTCCTTTTTCTCTTTTTCCCATTCCCGCTCTTTCCACTGCAGCGTATATACAAATCACGCTGCAACTTTTTGCAACAACGTTACAATATTATAATGAAACACGCTCGCGAACCGCAATAAGTGAAATACACGGGACACAAGGAACGATTCGGGAGCGCGTTTTCACATTATTCTCTACTTGCTCTTTCTCTCTTTTTTTTTTCGTTGCTCTATTGCCATATATTTTGTATTTTCATCGGCGAACAGAGTTGGAATAGAAAGTCGTTCGATTCTCGAATGATTAACCGCTCGGTTCATGAAAATATGTTTCGTACGTTTTAGGTTAGTTTGGTTGGCGGCTCGATGTATAAATATATTTATCAATTTATTTACATTTGCTTGTAATACTTAATTTCGTCTTGTTTTGTACGAAAAAAAATAATCCACATTTTTATTTATAGCCCACGTAGCAAACGTTCCCACAATTTTAAGCCACGGAACGTCACTGAAATTTCGTATACTCTCGATCGAAAGATATAAGTTTTTGACTTTTTGCTTAAACATTTTCTCTGCTAGAAGTGAAATTTAGCTACCTATTTTCTTGACACCCTCTATTTTCCCGTTTTCGGCTGCAGCTCTTTCATTTCCCTTTGACACTCGCTTAATAATGCGGATAAAAGGGCTCATAATTAAAAAAAAAAAAAAAAAAAAAAGGANGACCTAGAGTGCGGTGGATATCGAAAATTCGATTCGAGGACGCGTGTCCGGGATGGAGAGATCGAAAGGCTGGCTCAAAGGGACACAGGGTAGGGATATTTGCGTAGATGGAGGTATAGGATATCAAGGTAAGGTGGGGAGCGTGTAGAACGTTTGCCCTGGATCTATACGTCCTCTGTAAAAACCATCAAACGGGAACCAACCGCCGATAAATCGTGCATCCCCCTTGCGACTACGAATGTTTACATTTCCCGGAGAAAAAAAAAAGAAAAGAGGGAACTAGAACGGGGAAGAAAGAAGTTGAAACCATCGAACGATGCTGCCAGGGGAAGAGGTTGATTATGTAAAATGTAGGGTTCTGGCCAAGCTGGCTAAACCGAGCTTTGCCAAAATCGAACATGATCTTTCGAGCAATTTTCAGGCGATCTTCCGTTCTTTTTCACGCATCGTATGTGTCATTAATTAGTGGCTTTTACAATCAATCATTGTAAGTTTGAGTTCAACTAACTACTGTGAACTGTACAATCTTAACTATATAAAGCAATATTGAATATATATATCAACTAATAGATGTATCCTCTGTGTATTTGTACTTTTTTTCGTGCAGCTTATTTATCAGATCTAACTCTTTCACACACACACACACACACTTTAAAATACTCATTATTGGATTTTCTGATATAGAATTATCATCTGTTTTAGAGAACGGATTGTTTGATTGCAAGATAATAAAAAAGCAAATAGATGGAATAAATTATTTTCCAAATTGAAGTATATTTTAATTTTCTATAAATAATTTAAATAGATTCATTTAAAAAGAAACAGCCACGAATTAATTTGTACAGGGTTTATAAAAATTTGATTCTTCACCGATCCTGATGATCTGAACAAACAACTTTATACATCTTGTACAAGTTGATTCATTCAGTCCCTGTTTATATAAATTTGTCAGTTATTTAGAAAAAGGCGTAGAATAACGTTACGATAATCGAAGTAAACAATTTTTATTAATTCCTGGTTTCTTTCCCATAAGTTAAATAATCCGAAGAAATAATTTTTATACATCTCGCACAACTTAATCCATAGTTTTTTTTTTCACACAAATCGATTACATTTGCAATGTAACGCGATATAAGATGTAAAATCAAGGACGTAGAATCACAAATGATTCTTGTACACTTCGTACACGCGATATTTCAAGGGGGTATTCAGGCGAGTCGAAGGAAAAAAAAATGTCCGCGAAGAAGACGGACGCGCGCGTGCATTTGCAAACACGTGCAAACATACGTAGGTACGCGACGTGCAGGCTCAAAGGATAGTAAAATGTTTACAGAGAGCAGAGGACCGAGATAGATAGATAGATAGATAGATAGATAGACGTGAAGAACGATAGAACGCGCGAGCGAAACGATTCGATGTATCGAGGCGAACACGCGCACACGTTCGCCGTCGAGGCATGCCACTTGTGGGTCTCTCGTGCAAACCCTTCCCTCAAACCTACGTACTTCGCTACTACCTACTCTATATTCCGTTCGACGAGCGTTACCGTTAGCCTGCCTCGTACGAGCAGTGGCACCTCGGCACCTGTAACATCACCGTCGAGCATTTCCGGTCCCCTCTCCTCTTCCTTTTACGTCTTTGCCCCCCGTCTCTATTGCGGCTCGAGACGCTGCGTACTTCCTTCTTCGTCTCGATTCCGCGCTGAGCACTTTCGTCAACGCTCCAGCTGCATTCGCACAATCTCGAATCCTCGAGTCTCCTCGGGGATCCTCGACCACGCGTGGAAACGAATGCAACGCGCGACAACCGAGCTGTCGAACCGTGTTGCAAAACCCCACTTGGAAAGGCGTTCGAGAAGGTTTAGCTCTGCGTTCCGCGTGATCATCTTTGGTGTTGCAACTGGCAGAATTTGCGAGATTTCGACGAGAGACACATGTCAGAGAGGAATGAATCTCGTCCTTCGCAATTAAGATCGTGGAATGAACGCAGAGCTTAGTTCAATTTGGTTCGCCTTTTTTTCTGGTTAGGTCCATTCTTAACAAAGTACTACTGTGTGCAGGTATTGTGACTTTTGGCAAATTTCTAGTTTTAGTGGCTTTTTCTAATTTTGGCTTTTAATGTTCTGTGTGTGTTTTTTTTTAAATAAAAAAAAAATCTCATATTGCTCGGAAGAACATATGCCCATTAGGTCCATTTTTAACCTTGTAATATTCTAGGTATAATTTATGGTAAATTTCTAGTTTAGTGGCTTTTTCCAAATTTGGCTTTTAACATTCTGTGTGTGTATGTGTTTTTTTTTAAATAAAAAAAAAAGATCTCATATTGCTCGACATGGAAGAATATGTGTCCATTAGGTCCATTTTTAACCTCAAAGTATTCTATATAAAGGCATCGTAACTTTTAATAAATTTCTAGTTTAACGGCCTTTTCCAATTTTGAGTTTCAAATTTTCTGTGTGTGTGTGTATATATATATATAT
>NIPQ01112630.1:0-14406 GCA_002806875.1 Lepidotrigona ventralis hoosana
CCCCCCTCCAACACCGTGTCGAGTGCGTTTATCTTGTCGAACGGACTCGTCGAAAGCTTTGCCAGGACAAATTAGCCGGGGGCTAGACTTCCGAGATTTCCGAAACTTCAGCTGTAGAAGCACGGAGGCGAGGAGACACATGGGCACAGTTGTTCGGTTCTTACGAACTTCCTGGTGGATGTTGCTCGCGCCCGGAAATCTTCCTTCAGATTACACGCGGATGTATAAGTGATGATCGTAAGTATTGTTAGAACGACGAGGAGACACATGGGCACAGTTGTTCGGTTCTTACGAACTTCCTGGTGGATGTTGCTCGCGCCCGGAAATCTTCCTTCAGATTACACGCGGATGTATAAGTGATGATCGTAAGTATTGTTAGAACGCTTGGTTCTTTCACTTTGCTGGAAGATTTTAATAAATTCTAATCAAATATAGCGTTCGCTATGTTAAATATTAATTTTCGTGCTTCGATAATATTTCTATATCGTTACAAGTATAAGACATTAAATATTTCACGTTCAACTACGAATTTTATACATGTCAATGAAACTTTAAAATATGTCGGAACTGGAAAGTATCTATCTGTGATGTAAATTAAGTAATCGACAATAGAAAATAAAGACAATGAGAATAAAAATATACGGGACCAATAGTGTACACCCATCTTCATCTAGCCACGTGATGAGTCAGTCTGGTCTGGAGAGACCAGAATGATCTCTCACAAACAGAATTTGCATTCTAATATATTAACTAACGTCTGGAATCACCTTCGTAGACAGATTGTCGTTATTATAGATGCGACAATTTGTCGAGGATCATGAAACATTTTATTTTATTAAAATCCCCTTTTCTCGTTCGAGCTGGAATTCTTTTTACAAAATATTTCTTAAAACTTGATTCTGCAAGTAGGTTAATGTAGTATCGAAATTATTACAATGTATAGTTATATTTTTAGTTACTTTTATTTTTAATAGATGGCCTGTTTGCTGGAGATGCGTGAACGAAAAATATGAATGTGATGTGAGAAGTACAGCATTGGCGTTGAGCGCTTTTCTTTTTTGAAAAAGTAGAGAGTCGTGCGAGTTGTAAAACAGCGTTGAATGAGTGTGGTCAAAAGAGTGATCATTTTGTGTTGCATAAAAGAATTAATTGTCGTTTGAGTTTATTCAAATTATTGTTGTCTGTCTTGCTTTTATTATATTTTGTTTTGTTTTCGTTTTCTTTATTATTTAATATAATAAACATCGTTAAATTATTTCTCTACATTAATTATAATTTTTCTGCTACTAATTCTTCGAAAAATATTTGACGATTTAAAAAAATGTTCGGAAATTCGCCAAATACTTGATGATCGGGAAACAGTTAAAAAGATCGACAAGCCTATCCTATTTATTCGTCCCTATTTCTCGTAAACGTAAATATCAATGAAAAAATACAAAACATAAATCGACATTTAATTTCGTATAAATCATACTCGTGTTAATGCAGAAACGCTTTATTCACAATTAAAAATATCTCTTCGTCAAGACGTGAGGCCAAGGAACTTCCAACGACTTCTCGCGCAAGATGCTTCAATTTCTTGAGAAAATTCTCGTTGAAATGGTGAATGGTAGATACGGTTTCACAGATCGCGTCACAGTGCCATAGTTTCGAAACTTGACAGCACGGCGGCGACGTACTTGGCACGGTCTTTTACATGGCGGATTCACGGGGGTCGTGTCGCGGCGCATGTACACGCGGCAAGACGTATACATCATTCGGCTTCGTTTGGCGTGTAAGAGGATTTTCGTGTACCCACTTGCCGGAAAGCGGAGCGTGTAAACTTTTTAGCGTAGATCGCCGCTGCGCCGTTGCAACGACCGACCAGCGTTTCCTTTTTGTTTCTTTCTTTCTTTCTTTCTTTTTCCTTCTTCCCTTTGCGCGTACAGAAATCCAGGAATCTTAGGTTCAATTTGATATGAGACTCGTACGCGGCACGAGTTTCATCCCGTCAATCGGCGCCCATTAAATCTCCGCTAGCTAAAGTCTAACCGGATATAAATTCGAAGCGTTGCCTCCACTTTCTCAAATAAGAACTCGTATTACGTATCTCTTTCTACATCTCCTTTGAGTCCTGTTGCCCTTAACAATTTCTCCACGTCTCGCTCTTTCCTCTCAAACATCATCGTCACCATCCTGTTAAATCTTTGTGCGACAATCTGGTTAACATTGATTTTTCCTATGCAACGTTCGACGAGTCGCCTTCGAGTAACGTGGAAGCGAACGATTATCATAGACACTGCCAGATGAAATCGATACAGGGTGTGAGAAAATTAGAGAATGAAAGATTTATAGTAGTCACTAGGATAAATTGAATAGAATTTAAAATTAATTCCTCTGGAAAATTGCGTTTTAACTTAACTCTAAGGTAAATCTGTGTAACTTATCTATTTTTTCTTTTCTTTTGTCATTCAGATTCTTTGGAGAAGATTTTAGTGTTGAATTAATAATAGAAACAGAAAAGTTACGTAGGAGAGTTGCAAGAGAAAATGAATATTTGCCGATCAAATTAAACAGAGCAGAGTATTAGAATATTGAAAATATATAATTTTACAGTACTCATTAGAAACAGCAAGTAGTGCTTTATCGGCAGAGTACGTGAAATTAGCATTTTCAGAGTGAAATATAATATAATTGCATTGTAGTGAGTCTCGGTAATACGAAAGTAAACGTCTATCTGACGTTCTGAATTGAATGAGGTCTGAAACTTTAAGGATTTGTGACTTTAAGGAAAGCTTCGAGTATAGTATTCGCTATGTATGTGTAGATGCAGAAGAGAGCCAATTAATACAATCTCAGGAAATCAGCTTTTCCAAGGAAAAACGTGATACTATATTTAATGATATATATATATATAGTGTAGTATGATGTATAAAAACAAAAATCGAAGACTTCAATCTGGAAAAAAAAATTAATACTCGATATAAAACAAAACTTTCGATAGTTACAAGTGTTACAGTAACGTTTTTGTAAAATTCGTATTGCGATTAGAACGCTTTGAAAAATGTATTTTTAATATCTCGTACAGTCGTTTGGAGGAATATTCTGCTTAAGTGATGTACAAGCGAGAATTGAGTATTTCATGCATATTTGATGCATTTATTTTGTAAAATCCGTACCGTTTCGTGTACATTATCTCTGATAAATATTTACTCGTCTCGGATAATTGTTCGATTTGTAAATTATGCACGCATGAAATATCGACGCTCCCGGTGAGAAGTAATCAACTGTTCGTGGCAATAAAGTGCTAGGTTCTCAATAAAATGTACTTGAAAATTTATTTCAAGATCACGTTGCCATTAGTGTAATAAAATAAACACAGTTTCGTTCGCAAATTTAGATCATATTAAGATTTCAATAGAAATGATCATCCACATTCTGTAAATAAATAAGTATTTTGTTCTTTCATAATAAAGTTAATTGTAACAGGAAAATGTATACTCCGTAAAGAAAAGAAGTTGCTCCAAGTATTATATTACCTTTTCCGTGTATTATATTAGTTAAATTTATAATCTACTTATCTCCTGAGCTACTGTTTCATAAATTATTTCGAATTGTTAACTTCCTCGTAAATTTTGATCAAACTCGAAATATCGTTGAAGAAATTCAGTGTATGCACATCGTTTATCGCTTCATCATCCTAATTATGGTCTGTCGCAATTTAAGGAGGGTCGGTAATGAAACGAACGTTGCAGGCCGTTCACTGCAACCATAAATAATAAACTGGTCCTGCAGGATACGTATAATGGCGCGATCGTCGGAATTCCTCGAGCATTAGAGTATCGAGTACGCCTTCGGCCCTAAATCGATCGAACTTTTTCCAGGTCGGTGCATATTTCAGATGGCAGCAGATAGGATACACGTAATGGCCGGGGCCTGGACATGACGGATCGCGGTGCTTCTGTATTTCGGCTAGACAGCCACATGAACGTCTCGCACGAGGATCAACGTACGAGATTGTTCTGTTCGAATGATTAACAATGTTAAAAATTACGTAGCTTTCGTTGGATGATATTCTGATCAGATGTATATGCATTTGTCTGTTTCGAATTCTTCGTTCAGGTCGTATCGGAAAAGTGTAATTCACTATATATTTTTATACATTTTTTATTTTACTTGATGCAAAGAGTATGCACAAAAGTTTTAAATTACTTTCCTTTGTGTTTATAACAATTACATGTACAGTATGTACTAACACATCATACTGAACTGTGATTCATGCATTTTTGTTTCATGTAGTTCTTACTTGGAAATTCTTCAATGATGTAAAAGAGCATGCATAAAATTTCAAATTGCTTTCTTTCATGTTTCAAACATTACATATACGGTGTACATTAATATTATTATTTGAAAGAACGGTATTAATTCAGAATACAAATTTTCTTTCAATGTTGGCGAAAATGAACGTTCCGAATGACCAAAACTCAATGCATTTCAAGAAATATTGTACCCCTATTAACTCCAACGATATCGCGCATTTTCTTTTCAATGATCCAAAAATCAGCGATCCCCAAAAATCGTGGCCGCTGTGTCGTGTTCATCGCCGAAAATGGCGAGTCGCAGAGAGAAAAAAAAAAAAGAAAAAAAGGAAAGAAAAGAAAAGAAAAGGGTGGAAAAGAAAAAAAAGAAAAAGGGAGGGAGAGAGAGAGAGAGAGAGAAGAACGAAAAAGGGGTGGAAAGAATTGCGTGCCCCTCCTCACTGTTAGCACAGTGGTGCATACCTATTTGCGACAGTTGGTCCGCTGCCAAGATTGCTGATTCCCCGCGGCTATCGTAGTACCACTGTTCCACCTTTTTCGGCCGAATACGTAAATCTATTGTGTCGCCAACGACGGAGCGCATATACGCGAGCCAAATACTCCGGCGTGTTCCGTGAACGGCCTACCTTCTCTCCCCGGAGTCTCCTGGCTCCCGGCTCGCCCCAACACACCGTTCCACCTGAAATATTTCAATTTTCCAAAAATTCCCACCCTCCGGACTGGTCTGTCGTCCTTCGCCCGACAGCCAATCCAACCCCTGCGCGCCCCGCTGTCTCGCGGAAATGAGCGGCCAGCGAGATGCTTAACGAGTTGTTTTCAAGAGGGGAAAATAAAGGACAGATTCGAAGACAGGAAGGGGGAGAGGAGATCGCTGAAGTCTTTTAACGAACGTTTCTGAATGAGAGGCGAGGCTGCCGACTGAAATGTCGATCCGTCAGAGTGATTCTTTAAGGTCCTCTTCGAAATAAGGGACCAACTGCTTGGTGCCACTCAACCATCACATTGTGATATTCGATCGTTGTATGCTCGATTGAATTTCATTTCTACTTGTCAAGGAACTCGGCGAGAATGTGTGACAGAAAGCTTAAAATTAGAGCTTAAAATTCTAATTTCTTTTTCCTTAGATGCTTAGTTGCTTTATCCTTGCTGGGGTTTTTATTTTTTGAAAAAGAAATTCTTCCATCGAAGAAGTTGCACAAACATAATAATCATACCGATCCGTGAAAAAAGACCAATTGAACAATGCGATCGTTGTTCCAAACTTTGCCGCCAGTAACGCGAAGTAAAAACAGAATGAAGTATAATATTTTTAATGTCGACTTCCTTGCTAATTTCCGCATTAAACTATGGAAAATAGATTCTCGTGGTATATAAAACTTTTTGCGTCGACGAGTGATGTTTTTCCCTCAGTTTTTTTTTTTTCAGTTCTATGTCAGAGTTGTTTCTCTTCCTCTTCGTACGAATTCTAATTAGTGATGATACAGGATGTTTCACAACAAATGGACACTGTTCGAAATAAGAACGCAAAGAAACTTTAGAATTAGAGAAACATCAGCGTTAAAAATAATTATACGTGCTTTTTCAGAATGCATTCACATTTACTTAATATGCGAGGAACAGGACTTAATATTAAAATATAAGGATATATAAACTAGTCAATCACAGTGTAATTTTCATTTCTGCTTCTCTCTCTTTCTTTCTCTTTAATTACTCTAAATGCAATTGCTAAATTTCTGATTTTCATGTAAATTCATTTCTGATGAGTACAGCAAAAGAAACGGAAGATGCCAGAAATTTTTGAAATTTTCGCATATTCTCGCACATTTTTTTCACTTTTCATTCTGATAAGTTCTCAAAGTTCTCCGTCCTGCTTCACCACTTTATCATTCGTAAACTTCCTAGATCGCATCGTCTGTTACAAAACAATTTATATTCAACGAACCGGGTAATTTCAATTTCTTGTTCTTCTTCTTCGAGTGTCTTCCCCCTTCGTTCTACAGTGGAACATTGATTCCCGCAAACGATTTCCGCCCGTAAATTCTGACTTCTTCTTTTTATTATCATTATTACTTTCACTGTTATTGTTATCATTATCAGTGTTCCGTCGGAGGCGAAAGAAAGTTCGAAAGGTCGACGTTTGCATTCATTTGCATCCGTGGCCGAAATTTATTGAGTTCAGGGAACTGGAACACGTGGAAAAGCGTTGCAGGTTGCCAGTTCCGGATGCTCGCTTCTAGAACTGCGCCGCTGCAAGCCTGGTCATGAAAAATTGTACGCTTTGAGGGAACGCGTTTAAACTCCTATCCGCGCAACATAATTAGCAGGGAAACTTTTGACATGCGAATTTGACGAAATACTTTTAAAACTAGTGCACGAACCGTGCTCACCATTGTGCATACGTACAATTCAGATAATTGTTTTCGATGAATGGTAGATTGGTAGAAATTGACATCTTTATAAATAGATAATATTTCTCAATTTTTGCAATAGAAATAATTTTCGGATAATAATCCCCAATGAAATTGTACTTGTGAGTTGTTTTATTTGTATTTATCTTTATCCGTCATTGAATTATATTTTCATAATAGGAGATTGACGTTTCGATGCAGATTCTTTCATTAAAATAATAATGAAATGAAAATGTTTTTTAAATACGATTTATGTAAATGTATTATATCTTCTACATTAATGTTAGAAGATATAAAATGTTAATCACACTTGCTCGTAAATCGTTCGTAATTTTAGTTGAAAAATTTTGAAACCTTCAAAACTTGTTCCAATTTGTAAAATATACAAATAACAAAGAGTAACAAAAATTATCATGTAGCAGTCTCGTGTGAACTACGCAATTTCTATGATAAATAATTTTGTGTCTACGTGTATATGTAATGGGAAATTTTAGAATTGAGAATAGTATTCGATCTACTGTAAATTAATTNCAATTTTGACCTTCAAAACTTGTTCCAATTTGTAAAATATACAAATAACAAAGAGTGACAAAAATTATCATGTAGCAGTCTCGTGTGAACTACGCAATTTCTATGATAAATAATTTTGTGTCTACGTGTATATGTAATGGGAAATTTTAGAATTGAGAATAGTATTCGATCTACTGTAAATTAATTTAAATATTCAGTAGAATGTAAAGAAAAAAGAAGGAAATAGATCGACAAAGATGTCGCTATGTCAGCAATCAAATATCCCCGAATTCAATTAATAATCATACAATTAGCAGATTGAAGTGAATATATTAAAATACCTTTAAAATTTCAAATGCTATTACCACCTAAAATGAATGTAATAAATTACTTTCCGTTTAAATATAGCACGTCCACGAATAAACTGAGAAGCGTGTCAATCTTAATTCCAGGCCAATGTATCCGCTGGAAAATCAATTCATCCGAAATTCAGAGAGTTCAATTTTAATTGTTCCTGTTTCCAACAATTGCATCGATCAGATATCCAGGCTAATTGAAGCGTTACAATTCACCAAGTGTTTTCCTGTTTCTGTGCGCGTTCTGCCCCACGTGGTACAATGACAATGAAAATGGCGGCGAACGATGAACGCGCAGAAATCTCATTCGATGCGAGGATAGCCACGAAAGCCACTCGATAAAAGCTCGTTCGACGGATCTCGAGTAGCTTGCGTCCACTCCTTTTCCTTTTCCTACCTTTTTTTCTTTTTTTTTTTTTTTTTTTTTTTACGNAGAGTCGATTATCCTGGGCAAGAGAGCAGAACCTGGAGGTTCTGAAAATTGTCGTCACGCATAATCGACAATCTGGCCAGAGCTAGATATCGAACGAACGAAGCATCTGCGATTTCTAGGCACGGAATAGTGCTTGGAAATAAATTGAAACGGAGATGTGCACAATTGGGATGTTATAATTTATTTCTAAATTCGAATGTTGATATTTTATTTCTAAATTGAGCAAATTAGTGGTTGATTGGTAACAGATCGATGTGTGATATATGTTAATGGTTTTTAGAGAATAAAGAAAAATTTTAAAACGCTGTTTTAGAGGTAAGAATATTTATCTTACGTTATGACTTTCAAAATGTCGTGGAGGTTAATATAATTTTCTATATTAGGACAATAAAATACAACATATCTTATAGTTATATTGTTAAAACAGATGAATATATTATAATCTGATGAAAACTATTTGTTATATATTCATAGATGAATGTCTGCAATTAAATAAATGAGGTATTCCATAATGGACAATGAAGTGACTCTTTGTTTTCAGTTTACGTTGCGCACGATAACTGTGAGATACACGTGCATACGTTGTAAAAGAGGGAACTCAGAACGCTTCAAACTATATGAAGCACAAAGTGTGTAAAAAATGCAATGCAAAGTACAATAGTATAAAGCATAAAGTTTAAAGTATGGATTACGAATTGCCGAGACTCGAGAATAATATTTTCAACTTTCAATCTTTAATTCTCTATCGCGAACGTTTCAGATTCTGAAAGATTGCATCTCCAACATCGAGCCTGCATTTCAAACTGTAACTTTTGTTTCTTCTGTCTTCTATCCGGAATTTTCTTTTGCACACAAATCACACCAAAGGCAAAGTTACAAACTCGACGAATGAAAATTTTTCTATATATATATATATATATAGATAGATAGATAGATAGAAGCAATCTGAATTTATTCATCAAGAAAATCAACATGATTTCCGTGACTTGGACGAGGGAATTATAATCAAATTCGATGCCATTACGTTTAATTAAATTTCGTTGCTAATTATAGGCCGAATGATAATGCATTACGTTTCATTATTACCGTGTTTGATATACGAAAGTGAACCGAGCTCAACTGATATCGCATTCTACTTGCTATCCGCGTGTTTCACAAACTGATTAACCGGCTCTTTGCTCTTTGCACATCGATATATAAATACTTGGGCGGTAATAAATTACGACACGCTGCGGCATTGAATTTCACCCATTTGTTGCATTTTCATTAATTCGTTTATTTTCGAACGTCATTGAGAATTAACAGACAACGTTATTATTGACATCGTACGAGGATGATGATATAAACTTCCTTTATTTTCCAATACTTGAGAATACTCGTGGAAATTTATTTCAACTATTGAGGACGAGAAATTTGGAAATAACAAGAAATGTGAGAAATTCGCGACAAAAGCAGAATCAGGCTATTAATTTCTTAATTTTTAGAATAGAAAATTCAAGATTAGTTCAGATATTAAATCCATCGAAATATTCTCTCGTTAATATAAACATTCGAGTGTTCTCAGCTCGATCCGCGCGTTTATGAAACTTTCAAACAGTCGGCCGTAGGCTCGCGGCGAGTTTGAAGAAATCGAAGGAGATTGTTTCTTTTTCTCGGTTGTCACTCAGGGTTTCGGTCCAGTGAGCGTCGAACGAGGCAGGACAAAACCGGGGGGACCCGGCGAAACTAGATCGAACTTGATTCCCCTTGCTGCAGACGAGACCGGACTAGACGAACAACAACGAGATTCAATCGTGTGAGCGGGTTCCGAAGAGTTTTACACTTCTCCGCGTTCGCCGCACCTGCACGCAGGATATTTCCTAACGAGGTAAATATGAGGGAATCGCTCGGATCTCTTACGGATAGGGCACCCTAGCGCTGTGGATCGTTGTCGAATGCAACCCACGTAGCAACGCGAGAGAAGAAATAGGAAACGCGCCGGGGTTTCGAGTTTCGCTCGAGCTTTCACAATATCCATAGCGGATCGCCTTGTATTCACCCTTTTCTCGCGTTAACCCTTCTCGCCCCCTCCCCACCCCTTCTCGACTCCTTCGGTCTGCACCCGCGCCGCTTTCGTTTCTTCTCTCAGCCCTTGTTTGCGCTCCTCGTGTTTTGTATAGAGCCTTTCGAACACTCGCTGCCACTCGTTCGGAACGTTTGAAATCAGAGAAGAGGTTCGAGACTTGAATTCGTTGGTGAAGAAAAAAAAAAAAAAAAAAAAAAAAAAAAANCCGTTCAAGAGACTTTCGCAGAATTAATGCAGTGCGATGAATATTCGCGGGGAAACCGCGTGAATGTTCCGTCGCTCGTATTTTGCGGCGAAAGTGACAAGTGTTTTATAGTTTTACAGTTTCGGTTCGTGAAAGTATTGGAACGTATGATGCGAGTTTGCGAGTGGATTACATTTGGTGCGTTGTGTGAAACATTTTATTACTCGTACAAATATTTAATATTCCTCTCATGTGAAAACGATCGTAATACAGTGATAAATGATTGATGCTCACTTGTATGAATATTTGAGCGATTGCTCTTCTTATAAATTACATTTCTGCTTTGTGAAATTATTATTCTTTTAAATTTTCTTTGACTGTACACAAAGATTGAAAATAAAAAATTTTAACACGAGTACACGTCTTATAGAGATAATAAATAAGAATTGACACCTTGTGACTCTTTAGCACACGTTATATTTTTTCAGATTGCTTTCAAACCTTGCCGATACTATTGAAATACTAATAAAATTGAAATATGTGTAAAAATTTTGTGCGATAAGTGTTCGAATAGTTTTGCAAACTGTATAAACAGAGTCATCTATTTCTCTCGTGTGAAAATGAATTATTTATGAATAAAAATAGAGTGTATGTACGAATTCCAAATATATAAACGGGAATTTATACGTGGATTCAAAGTACTTTTACAAGTTGCAATAAGAAAGATAAGTAAGAAGAGGTTTAAAAAGAAAACCTCGCTCGCGTGTGTTTTACCTTCACATGTAAAAATAAACGAAATAAAAGTAAATTCCGTGTAGTTTTTACATCAGCGGATGTCTTTCGGCGTTAAAAGAGAGGAAATTCAAGGATTGACGATGGAAATACGGTGAAAGCAGTGATTTTTCAATTTTGCAACCCACTGCCGAGCGTCTATCGCTGAAAAGAGGAATTTACATCCTTAAGCTGTGTCCTGCGGCAAAAAAGGGACACGGGGATTACGTCTAAAAAGATTACGCGAAACTTACGTAAAGTCTAAATTTTTCTTTTTCTTAAAAAAGATTACGTTTATCCTATCGATTTCCCTTTAAGAAACTGCTTTTCAACCACCGAGTCCAAGCGGAGTTCCAAGGGACATTTAATTTCATAGATTCCTTTTAACGATTCTCATCGAGTGTGTACGCATCGAGCACGAAACAAGAGGCTTCCGTTTCAGAAAGGAAATCTCCGCTCCGTCTCGAACTGTTCGACGGGAATATTTTGCAACTAAACGGCGAACTTTTACATTTAAACGTTCCCGACGTTCTATCTGTAAATTACAAACAGAATAATAAATTGAACAGAAACCAAACGATAAATACGACAAGAGGAATAAGAAACTTTTATACCAATTGAAATGAGAAATTAAACAAAATGAAATTATTTTTCAACCTGGGACGCGGAGATGTGCAACGAAAAAAAGTTTCACTCGTCGAAAAAATGTTTTCTCGCAACCTGCATGTTTTTATTATTCATATTCATTATATTCATATCGACTAATCTTCCTAATTTTGACAAACGTAACACTTTCCACCTGACACCGAGTTTGACACTTATCCTAAAAAACTCTCGAGTGTATTTTCAATTTCAGATCTTTGACTTTGAATGAAAACTGTCGAACACTTTCACGAGCCTCTGTATAAATTTAATATTCAGAGTGAAACTTGTGAAATATTTCTCTGACGCCAGAAAGCACGAGGGGAAGGCAAACGCCATGTTTCTAGTCTTCCGACGTATTCATTCTTAAGAAGGAAAGCCAAAGAAACTCGATCGAGTCAGACGAGTCAGCTAGCATGCCCGAAGCTTCTCCTGATATGGATCGAATCAATGAAATGGGGATAAATCAGGGGACCGCGCACTTTGTGGCGGAATGTTCGACCAGTTTAATCACGGAAAGTGCTGATCGAAGGCCTCGGGACCAATCTCCAGTGTATCTTCTTGGACGGAGCTTACCGATAAACTGGTCCGCGTTTGTCCTCGTGATGCCCGCGATTGAAAGGAGAATGCTTTCTTTTAAAAGGGGGAGGCTGTGCACTTACGAGTCATGATCGAAACCACGAAAAATTTAAAGAATTTCTTTCTTATTTGCCGTGCCCATGAAACAGGGTGTTGGATCGATGTAACATACTATGCACGATCTCGTAGCGTGAGTACTATTTTGAGAATTTCGTTCGTTAAAAAGTAATTGTTGGAATATGAATTCCACAAATACATGGAACATGGAAGCAAGAAAGTTTGGAGAAAGATCGACAACTTGAAATTCTCGTATCTAATGTTAAAAATAATTCTCAGTGGTTTAGGTCGATGTAACATCAGCAGCGTTAAAATCCATTAGAAATAGGAGAAAATGCCGCAGTGTCCTAGAAACTACGGAAATAGAATCTCCTATTTCACAAGAATAATTTTCAGTAGTATAGATCAATGTCAGTCACATTAGAAACCGAGCACTCGTCGATCATTATTCAATAAGTAATCGATTGGATTTTATATACACTGAATTGACTTTTCACATGTCATAATCGAGCAAATTAAGACCATAGGTAGCAAAATTTTATTAACAATTTATCGAATAATATTATTTATTAGTAAATAAGAATTTTAATCTGCGGCAGAGAATTGTAGAATTTTCGTCTTCTTCAGATCTTAAGTAAACTGTGGATCTCTCTATTTCTTTGAGTTCTTGGATTAACGTTTCCCTGTATATCGACTTACACTGCTGAATATTTCTCTCTGCGTAACACTCGCTGGGTATATCATAACATGGATATTTCATACATTTCTTCGCGTCATGGGAATTTCTCAAACGAGAAAGAAGAAGATAAAAAGGAGCGTGGTGTACATCATTATTAAAAACTGAAATTGTAAAAAACAGTTTCTACAGAGGATGATTAAAACAGCTTCTATATTAAACTTCGGAATTATTAAAACTGTTAAGTTTGAAACGACGTTTCTTTTTTTCCAAAAATTATGCGAATCCAACTGCACTGGCAATTTATCAACATCGTAGAATGTGACAAAATGAAACATTGGGGATATCATCGGCGTGCTATCCGTGAAGGGTCTGCGTTTAGGGGACCAACCGGGAAAGGCAATCGATTCCAGACACACGAATTACTACCGTGAAGTTTACGCAACTGCCTCGTTAATTTGACAGTGTCAGTAGCACTTGAACTCTGAATTATTCCAGATTCCATAGACTGATTCTATTTATCACGCGTTTCCGCGTTTGTGCGCCGTGTTATACCAGACTTCATAGCGTGACATTTAATGAAACGATGGAGTAATTCAAGAAACGAATTATGACGCAGAGTTTAAGCAGAATTTAATGAACTGCATCAATTTCGCAGCTTGAATTGCAGAATTTAAATAAATTATGGCGACTTTTGTATATTATATATTGTATTATTACATATTATTCTACTACAAAATTATAACGCATTTTCCTATAATGTTAAATTCAGAATAAACTATTCCGACTTGAATCTGTATTTATCTATTGTAGAATAGAGTAATCATACTTTACCTCAGCGATGGAGATATGAAAGAAGAAAAGGAATAGCAAAGTGCTCAACATCTCTCCAACACAGTATCACTGTCGATCTTCGATTTAGAAGAATTCTTTAAATACTAAACGACGGTACTAAACTTATTCTCAGATACTATGCTACAGACACGTGTATATCTTAAACAGTTGAACGTAGTGAACGAAACGTGTGAACTATCTCAAGAACTTGGAGACATAAATGGTGGAAGTTACACTTATAGTTCCTAGCCACGTTCCCTCGGCCCCCTTTCACCCCCGCTGCCTATGCAATCCTAACAACAGAGTGCACGCACCCGCGTCATGCACGTTGCGACAGTTTCGTTGCAAGGAAAATTGTCCTGGCAAGAAATTCGTCGTACACACACACACACACACACATACGGCGTGTAACGATGCAGAAAAATTACGTGGTTTTACGAAAGCTAGAACCATAGAAGGTTCCTGTACCTGACCGGCGATTGGTCGGCAAACCGAGTAGAATTTCCAAGAGTTTTCGATGGCCTACCGATCGTTCCTGTCTGTTGCAGCTCTGCATGCTATCGAAAGGCACAAAGGGTTAATTCGCTTGCCGG
>NIPQ01112639.1:0-14563 GCA_002806875.1 Lepidotrigona ventralis hoosana
TTTTGTATTTATTAGTGTACAGATATAATAATTCGTGATTGTTTATAAATGCATCTGTTACGGAACAAGATTAGAAATTATAAAGAAACAGTTGTTACGTCTAGTATACATGTAATTTAAACTTGATGTTGAGTGTAGAATCAAATTTATATAAACAAATCAATATTGATTGTTTGAAAACAATTTTATGTGAGAGACAAAATGGAAATAGAGATGCAAATTTCTAGTTTCACATGTTAAATATCGTCCGTTACCTCTGTACATATATAACAATTAGTTAAAGATTACGATAATTTTTAATCAAGATTTGTTGTATAAAAATAATACGATTGTTGAATATATAAGGCCATTAATAATATTAATAAAATATTCGATTTTATCGTTTAAGCAACTTGTATTCATAAATTGCTCTTGAGGAAACAATTTTTACAGTTTCATTCAAACATTTGATTGACATATTCGATTTTATCGTTTAAGCAACTTGTATTCATAAATTGCTCTTGAGGAAACAATTTTTACAGTTTCATTCAAACATTTGATTGACGAAAAAAAGCACAACTATATAAGAGAAAAGAAAAAAAAAGGGGGAAAAAGAAGAAAAGAAAGAAAAAGCAAGAACGCATGCGCAGAGAAAAGGATACCGACAGAGCATTTCAGAGAACAGTAGCGAAAGTTTCCGGAATGAAACTTCTAGGATGACAAAGTCTCTGTGAGCTTTCACCCTGTCCCTTTCTTCTTCTTTTGATCGGTAAGGTACGGCAATAGAAACCGGTGAAACACCGAGAAACCAGGCGAGAAAAGAAAAAGGAAAAATTTTCTCGAAAGAAAAAAGGTAAACGCTGCTATCAACGGTAGCAGTGAGAAGCGCGAATAGACGCGACGTAAACGCGTCATTGTGAATGGCGCTTCTAGTGACAAAAGTGGCCGAGAGAGACTTTCCATTTCACATCAGATGTAAACTGTGTTTGAAATGGATGTTGTTGCAAATTATACTGCTGTCCGTTAATTGAGTCGAGCTTTCTCTTCGTTTTCCTATCTGATCTTCGTTGACGATCTAACGAAGAGATGACGATAAAGAGGAAAGGGAACACGAGCATAGCAAACGGATCCCGGTACGATCGTCTGTAAAATCCTGCGTAGCATCACGGCGGTTCGTTCGCAGAGTGGACAACCATTCCGCAACAACCGCGATGCATGATCTTATGCGTTAGTGGTGAGTGTCCGTATCGCGTGTGCGTGCCTATCCATGTTGGCAAATTGAGGATGCAACATAGAGATCGTGTTGTTCCTCACGGCCGTATTCATGAATATGTGCATTTATTACGCCTGTATGAGTTCCGTATTCGAAAACCACTGTACTCTCGTGATAGAATGTGGTTCGAGTTCATGTTAATACTTTGACACGATGACACGGTTACGCCACCGAAACGTGATTCTTCTGTGAACGGGGGCACTTCTCGGCGAGAAGTTTACATACATTTATTTATTGGTGTGGTTCAGCGAGACTTGTCGATCAACGGACCACCCGAGAGATTCCTATCGATGCTAACTCTTGATTCTCTAGAAATTCACCGTAACTGGGAGTGCCGCTAGATCGTAGTTGAACATGCTCCGAAAGGGCTGGAGTGAATTTCACGTTACACGCGAGGAAAGATTGCTTTTACACGTTTCGAAAGTAACATGGTACCCCGAACGATTTCATTGAAAGTCTTCTGATGCAAGTCTTCTGCAAACGATATGTGAACATTAAGTTGAGGAGAAAACGGACAATGCATCGGTGCAAAACTGGCATGAAAATGTACCGCGGTGTTAAGTGGCCTCTGTGATGTATTGCGAATGGTGCTTAACCTAACTTTTCATCGACGCTTCTACACGGCGTTTTCTTCCGAGTAATGTTCTTTCGATAACGAACTTGTAACCAAGTGTTCATAAATCGCGAATGTTTGTCATTTCTCTCTCTCTCTCTCTCTCTCTCTCTCTTTCTTTTTTTTCTCAATGTACCAAGTGTTATTTTTTTTCTTGCCGCTTTTATGTACGATTTTGAATCCTTATCGTAAGAAAAAGGAAAAAAAGAAAAAAGAAAAAAACACAAGACTATGATCGTTACTTTGTAAAACTCTGAAAATGCTTTTTATTGACTGTACTACTGATTTTGTCGAGGATTGTATGAAGATTAAGTTCACAATATTTATGCGAGTATGTTTTTAACGGTTTTACATTTATTCATCGTTTACATTCAAGTTGAAATTCAGGTTCATTTTTTTATTCTTTTCTTTTTTGTGTTTCTTCGTCATAATTTTTGTACTACTTTTGTACTACCAGTGCTTGTATCGTGTACTTCTCGATGTTCATTCTAAAAATGTGAATCAAACGTATGAATGTATATTAGCATGTTCTGCCTATTATTATTATTAACTGACTGTCTATATCATTAGAATTTTGTCATTTTTCTCTAGCAATGGTCATGGGCAATCTTGTCATTTTATTATCAAGAAGTGGAGACTGAAATTATTGGAGTTAAGAGAGAAGATTTAAAATTCAGTCGGCCAAGTATGTCCAACACTATAAGTAACATGAAGATGACCAACCGTATCAAGGGAATGGTGAGCAAACGTCGTAGGCGTTTCACAGAGGATGGTTTTGACCTTGATCTCACATGTATCCTTTCGTCATAATCACAAGTATAATTTATTGATATTGTATCGATAATTCTATTAGTATATTCCTTAACCGTGGCCGTATGAACAACAGACATAAGAGATAACTTAATAGCAATGGGTTTCCCAGCTGAGAAGTTAGAAGGAGTGTATAGGAATCACATAGATGATGTTGTTAAACTGTTGGAATCTAGACATAAAGATCATTATAAGATTTACAATCTGTAAGCATCTTGATTCTTTGTAGATTTTTGTTTCTTTGGTCAATCCAAGAATTGAGAAAGAAATTTTTAAAACAAATGTGTTTTTCACGTTTTTCAGATGTTCAGAGAGATCTTATGATTTTAAGAAATTTAAACAAAGGGTAGCTACATACGCGTTTGATGATCACAATCCACCAATGTTGGATCAAATCAGACCATTTTGCGAAGATGTGGATGAGTGGCTTTCTCGGCATCAAGAAAATGTAGCTGTAGTTCATTGTAAGGCTGGTAAAGGTCGGACTGGTGTAATGGTGTGTTGTTACCTTCTTCATACTAAACAGTTTCCCACTGCCACAGAAGTTCTTAATTACTATGGAACTAAAAGAACACACGATAGGTAATTGTACTATGTTTCGTTTTTCATGTGTACAAAAACAATTATTTCATCAGTCACGTTATTTGTCATTCAGGAAGGGGGTGACAATACCTTCACAAAGGAGGTACGTGGATTATTATGCTACTCTTATACAAGAAGGTTTAAATTATGAACCGGTTACGCTGTTCTTACGGAAAATACAATTGGATCCAGCGCCTATCTTTCATGGAGGTCAAGGATGTAAGAGTGACAAATTATTAAGGAAAGAATTAAGTCCAAAGTATGATTACATAAATTTTTTTATACTTTAGATTTACATTGTGTAATAACGGAATCTAAAAAGAAGATATTTAGCTCTGAAATAGTAGAAGTACGAAAAGGGATGCACACAATCAGCATTCCTTTAAAACACAGCATAGCGTTGACGGGGGATGTACGAGTGGATTTCTTTAATAGACCAAAAATGAAACGAAAGGTATACATTCTACATTCGATAATAAAATTAACAAGATTGGTGCTTCGTCATAACGTGATTAATCAATTCGTTCGCCCTTTTCTCCTAGGAAAAATTGTTTCATTTTTGGTTTAATACATTTTTCGTACGAGACTATTTATCGCCGGAATACGATAATGGAGAGTTACCAGTTGAGCGTTCAACTAGGGCATTGAGTTGCGATGGTACAACTATGGAATTACCAATGGTTATGTCGCACATGAAACCCAGAGCTGGATCGCTAGCTAGTCTCGGACATATGCCACCTACTCTTGTTTTAAGTATAGATAAATGGGGTCTGGATGACGCACACAAGGATAAACATCACAAAGTGTATAGTGCTGATTTTAAAGTAAGTATTACACGTAATAATACACGTACACTTGACGCACATTTAATATGTATGTATTTATTATATTAATCTGAACTCGACGAAACGAATATTTCATTCGAATTGATCGAACGTTGTTGTTGTAGGTTAGCTTATTTATGCATCGAATGGGCGGTAATATATCGCAAGCTGTACCAGCAACTACGAATAGAACAGGAGAGGGTATACAAATAGGAATGGGAGGACAAGATACTCCGAGCGAATCGAGCGAAGCGGATAGCAGTGAATGCGACACAACTGGAGATACGACGGGAGATGAAGACGGGGAATCTGGTGAGTCTTCTGCATCTCTGGTGGTGAATCACCATCCTCTTACACACAGCAGTAGCCGTACACACGTTAGTATCCACCAAAGAGCTAGTCTCAGAGAAACTGCAAAGAGTTTACTCTCACATGGGGATAAAAGTAGAAGTAGTCATCGGCAAAGCGCTGATAATGTGAAACGCTCTTCAGCTCTCATACGTTCAGCCACGTTAGATACATAAAGAAAACAAAAAATTTGTGTATGTATGTATGTATAGAAACGTACATATGTATATATACATATATTTATCGTATCTTGTACTTAAACGCTGAATTCTCTGAACTGGCATTCAAGCTTTACAATAACTTTATATGAAACCAAATTGTGCTATTAGTTTCCCTTTGTCATGCTAGCATGAAAGATTAGCATTCGATAAGTTCTTAAATGTATCGATTTTTTTTTTTTTTCCTAATGTCCTCTTCTATTGATAATAGAATAATAATGTAGAAAAATCTAGCCTGTATTAGAAAGATTTGGGCTGTTTTGATCTGTTTTGAAATATAAGACAAGAAACATTAAAGCATACTTTGGAAGGGAATTTTTACGAAATTAACAGAACATCAAAATATTTCGATGCTATTCCTTCGGTAAAACGACATTTACAGAATGAATTTTTAATATTTTATGTTCGAGATTATCGATTCTACCTCTATTTAACATTGATAATATATCTGATAGTCGATATTGAAAAGAGTGCATTGAATGTTCTGAAACAAGAACAAACAAATTAAGATATTCTATATTTTTGCATAGCAAATATTGTGTGCAAAATATGAAGATATTTCAGTATTTAGGAGGAGTTACGATCTTTTTTTCTGAGTAAAAATCATCGGATATTTATTATTATAAATTATTGAAAAAAAAAAAAAGAAAATGAATCTGCGGTTACTATGTACGCCTCATTTATTTTTCATTAGATTTCTCAAGTATTTCGTTTCGATGACTGTTTATTATAATTGTCTGAAGTAATGAAATTATATGTATATGTGTGTATATACATATGTACATATGCACATGCGCGCGCGCACACACACACATAAGTAAATAAGAGAATTCTTAGTGTTGAAAGGAAAAAAAAATACCGTCTTTTGCGTTTATGCAATTATGTAATAACGTACTATGTACGAAACTAGTATTTGTTTTGTAATTGTACAACAGAGCCAACTTGTAAAAAGTAATTGACTAATGCAATAAATACGGGAATAGGACAAACGCGACACAATTTGTAATCGTAACATTTTACTGTTTGTACTTGTATTCTTCGTGGCATTATGAAAAAGATGAAAAAGATGAATAACAAAGCGTATTCTGATTGCCTTACACATTGTGATGATCGTTAACATTTTGAGAAAAGAGCAGAGCTAATTCGTGTAGATTTGAGTGGAGGGTTGTAGTCAAAATTTTGTAAGATAACATATTTACATGTACAGGAAATTTCATTCTTTAAACAGGCTGTGCAATTTTTTTAAATTTGTAAACTTCTTGAGCAAACACGATTTTCATATCGATGACAAGATACATTTAATTTCAATTAAGCTATCGTGTTCTATCGTGTAAATTGTCGTGTGTGAATCTTTGTTTGTTACTACGATACAAAGGTTATATCGTGTGCACATGTTGACAAAATCAAGTTAACGTTACCCTAAGGATATTAATTCTTTTTCTTTCACGTAACTATCATGTATGTAATTTCAGAGAAGTGTTTTATCTTTCTCTCTCTCTCTCTCTCTCTCTCTCTCTCTCTCTCTTTCCACTCGTTTGATTTTTAAATAAATTTTGTACTTTGTCGGTGCAAAGATTGCAAAGAAAATCTACAACAAATTCCGCGTAAAATTCTGTTTTAAAAAAGCGGTCTTAAAACTGATATTTTACGCGTGTTGAATTATAATGCAACCAACTGAAACGTCGTTCGTATCGAATATCGACTCCAAAAAAAAAAAGAAAAAGAAAAAAGAAAAAAAATAAATAAAAGATAAAAATATTTAAAAAAATTGTATACCGATGAGTTACAGATTTGCGGAACGTATACGAATAGTATACAAGTTAAATATACAATAAGTTTACGAGAGCAAGACTTGCGAAATGGCATGCAAACGATTGCATACATTAAAAAAGAATTTGAAAACAATTTAATACTGATTTTACCGACTAATTATTTTTCTATTACATATATATACGTAGTAGGTTTTATGAATTTTCGAATAGTTGCGTAATTTAAATGTACACGGATATGATTACGAAGCGGATACGTATTACTTATGTTAGGGATAAATTGTCCATTAAATTAAATTAGTATTGAAAGTTGTTACTCGATACGTACACAAAAGTTTCTCTACGAGACTCTTATTCGCTCCGTTTTCATTTATTACTTTTAATTTATTTGCGTCGAAAGCGCAATAATCTTTCGCTATATTTGATTATTCGCGCGTTTCACTTAAACGATTAGTCTCGAATTTTTCATCTATTTCCTAATTTTCGAGCGTGACAAAATAATTTATATATATATATATATATATATATATATATATATGTTTCCATTCTTTCTTCGTCTCTTCTTTCTTTTCCTTCTGTCTTTCTTTCTTCCTTTCGTTCTTTTTCCCCCCCTAGATTATAAATTACGAAATTTACGTGTTTATTAAATTACGAAATTTAATACCATTAGGATTGATTTTTCCTTCCGATTAATTTACGCATTTGAACGTGTGATGAATTAAAAATCCTATGTACGATGTAACTCTATGTAAAAGTTTGTAAGATTCTTCGTATTAAAGTAAAATAGAAAACTTACAAATATTTCGATAAAATTTAATGTGATTATTATTATTACTATCATTACTATTATTATTAATATTAATATTATTATTATTATTATTATTATTATTATTATTATTAATATATTATATATATTATATTAGTGAGGAAAGCATATAATGGAGATACACAAAATTTCAACAACTTTTGATTACGAATGATTAATACGTATACGTAGGAAGATATCCTTGAAATGATTGATACGTGGTGATTTTAGATCTTTATATATGTTGTCTTGTAAATTTACGTAGTTAATATTATTATAATTGGACAATTCTCCATACCACACAGGGATTCGAATGCTCTTTTTGAAAATTTCATCGTTTGTGGTTCTGTGAATCTATGAATTGTTCTTGTAGAATCTAGTATTTGTACGTGTTATAATAGTTATCATTATTAACGTTGTATTTATCGTGTCATGCACAAGTATACAAAAAGATAGGCAGCCTGATGATTTTCATTACAATACAAATATTCAAAATTCTACATTGTCATTGAATATCTCGACATATCCTAAGTTTACTCCGATTTTTGTATCGTTGCATGTTGATAGTTAATAATCATAGTTATCGAATGTTTGTAATATTTTAAATTTATGAAATTGATACGATATCTCTATTACATATTCTGTAATGGTTATTTTGTGATACTATTATACATACTTATGATCATTAATTATATCTTATTATTAATTATCTATTATTGGTGTTATTATCATCAATTATTATTATTATTATTATTATTATTATTATTATTATTATTATTATTATTATTATTATTATTATAATTATTATTATTATCATCATCATCTTCATCATCATCATCATTGTTGTTGTTGTTGTTATTATTGCTGCTACTACTTTTTCTTCTATTACTGTGACTTGTCTTCATTATCATCACTATTATCCATCATCATCAATATTACAACTGCTACTGCTGTTTTATCATTATATCAATATCACCATCAGAGACATTATTATCATCATCATCACAACCATCATTATTTTATTATCATTACTATTACTGCTGTCACTACTACTATTACTATCACTACTATTTATCAGTAATAATAATATCAAAAATAAAATATTAGCTATTTTTAAATGTAAACGTACACTTGTATCTCAAATGTACTCCTGTAACAAACGTTTTATGGATGTTGTTGTACATGCATTGCAGTTATAAAACAGTGTATAAGTTTTGGAATTTTCTAGTTACGTCTTCTGATTCTCTGTAATACGCAAAAAAAACTCTTCACTTTCAAACTCTTATTTCAACAAATTTTTGTTCATTTTGTATTTGCTTATGGTTCCCCGCTCTTTTGTATCTATCTATGTATATTATTTCTCCTTTCTACTGATTAAAAAAAAAAAATGAAAAAGAATAAATAAAATATGTACATCGTTTGTAACGCTTTCCTTTTGTAGTTCCTTATTTACGGGAGACTTGTGAAGCGCTTGGTTCACCGATTTAGCTCAAACGTTGCACCGATCCGAAGCACGATTCTAAACCAAATTTCTTGACGGAAGAGAGCAACCGTGAATCTGATCTCTTGTGAGATCTTTTTTTTTTTTCTTCTCCTTGCAAACGTTCAATGTTTCGTTGCCCATTTTTACAAATGTACAAACGTATGAGAATGTGCTTTTGGCAAATGCAAGATTTGAGCTTTGTAGATCACTTTGTTGTCGCTGTACAAGCATTCGCCAGAGTGTGTGCGTGCGTGCGTGCGTGCGTGCGTGTGTGTGTGTGTGTGTGTAAAATAAACTGAAAATAAAACGACAATTTCTGGATTTTATTTGCTTCGTAGAGGTTGCAATCTTGCATGCTGTTTTCTCTCTGTTCAACATTTTATGAAGTTTGAACAACTTGTTCCTCGTTTTGGACAATGCTACACACATGAATGTGATATTTAACGTGGCACACCAGCTTTGTTAGTTGCCCTTTTCCCTCGCATGTGTCGAGTGTAAGAGCGCTGTCGCGTTTAATATAATCCTTTTAATAAATTTAATACGGTGTGGGTACGTGTGCTGGGTAATCTGTTTCAATCGCTAATCACTAACACAGTTTGCTTTGCCGCGGCCGCGTTGTCGATATATCGTCGATATATCGAACGACGATGAAACGAAGCGAGATGGGCTTGCTTCTTACTTTCGAAAGTACGAGCGCGCGAATAAGTGAATAGAGAGAAAGATTAAGAGATCGATTGAAAGAGAAAGGAGAGGAGGAGAGACGCGCGAAGAGAGAGAATTCTGTATACATTGTCCTCCACCGCACCGCACCGTATTTAAATTGTAGATTCGTTCTAAAGATTCAGATACACACGATATATTGACCATTGACTGTCTCTCTGTATGTCTGTTCACCCTTAGTGGACATGGACCAGCGTGTTGGACGATACCGCCTTCTCTCGGACGGAGGAATGATAGACGTTTTGTGAGTTCATCGCCGGTCGTCCCTCTACATCCTTCGACATTGCTGTCGCTCGCGTATTAACACGCGGACATTGAGAAATCCCGACTACCGTCTTTACCGAAGATAAATATATAAATATATACGATCGATTGGAGGAATGTTACGAGAATGCTCGGGCCAAGAAGACCGACCGATCCTGTCTTTTCGACGATCTGTAAAATTGTTGTTAGATGATGACGTATATTAGTTCCGACAAGCCAAAGAGAACAAGAGAACCAACACACAGAAATCTCACACGGAGATTCGCGTCTCGAAAGAAGTTGAGAAAAAAGAGAAAAGTTCGCTTTCGTTCTTAAATCGTTCAACCAACTTGTTTCATCGTGGAATTTCATTGGAATTTATATACAAACGTAAATACGAACGAATGTTTCGCTCCTTTTCTTCTTTTTTTTCTTCTTTTAAGACTGTATGTTGTATTTGTTAACAACGAGCTGGGAATTCTCTTCGATCGAAACCGAGAATGAAAAACAAAAAAAAAAAAAAAAAAAAAAAAAAAAAAAAAAGAAGAAAAAAAAAAAATTAATATTAAAAAAAAAAAAAAAAAAAAAAAAAAAAAAAAAAAAAAAAAANAGAGAGAAGTTCCATGCTCAGCGTATTAAAGATAACATTACACCGTAATGCGGCTTGTGTAACGTTTCTATCTCGTTTTTGTCGGTGAAAAACTGCGCATTCTCGCGAATACGAGACAATGGGCTGGTGTTTCGAAGGGAATATAGCCGCGTTGGACTTGTAGGCTGAGAAAGAAAGTGTGTTTATATAGATTATGAATCCAGATGGAAGAATAATGCTGTAAAAAAGAAGAAAAAGAAGCAAGATTATTTTCGTAACGTTAATAAATTGTAAGTCAATAAGTACAGCAACAAGAATGGTTAACGGCAAGAACAACATCAGCAACACCAATATTCACGAGAAACTATGACATCATCGGTAACCGAGAACCACCGCCGACGACGACGACGACGACGACGACGACAACGACGACGACGATGTTGCTTGCTCTTCGTTCGATAACGACGATGTTTAACGTAATTTTCTTTCCTCGTTGTAAAGACGATCGAATCGATACACGTTGCATCACCACATCACCATCAATCATCCGTAGTAGATTTACGTTTTCTCCGCAACAATTGGTACACGACAGTTCAGCAAAACCTTTGTTTCACCTTGTGACAACTCTGCTGCAAGGGGAATGATGCCGAGTGATTTTGCCTGGCGAAAGAGATCGAAAGAGATCGAAAAAGGAAATACGGACAAAGTGATGTAGAATGTATCGTCCGTGAGTCGTCCAAGTGTCACAGTACAGTTTATTATGGAGAAAATCTGACCGTGTAATATACGTTCCGCTTTGACCACCGCGCGCGCGCGCGCGCATAACGAGATCTTTGCTTTCGTCGAAGGTGAATGTATTTACGAGTTGCGAGTTGCGCTGTGAGAAAAGAAAACGTAGAATTGCACGAACATTGAATCTGTTCGGTGTGGAGTTCACGGTTTTTTATTCTTCTCGAAGGTAGGAGGTCTCGATACCGAGAAACGTTTTAACCGAGGTAAATCAATCTCTGTTACGACAAATATCGTCGAGTAGATTCTACACCGACTGGTCGGACGTTTCACCGGATGTCGAATGTTTTTTGAAGTAGTTGCTCGTTCACGCGGCTCTCGCGAGGAGAAAGATTGAAAAATTGAAAAAACTAGGGAAAGAAAAGGAGAAGAAAGAAAGAAAGACACAGAGACTTGAAAGCTTATGCGGCTCTGCTCTGCGCACGCGGTTGCAAGATCCGATCTTGGATCTCTGGCGCGACGTTCGCGATGTTCGCGTTCCGGGACAAAAAAGAATCTGCTGTCGGGCACGAGCAGCAGCGTCGTTACTTCCGTGTTAGCACTTGCACAACAGGCGAATCAATTTGCGTTTCCAAAGGTTACGAACATGAGTTTAGAGATACGCACCAAGTATCGTTTCTGACGCCGTCCTTTCCTAACTCATAGCTTGTAACAACGTACGTTCCGATACGATAGACCGTGACTCTTATGCTGCTATTAGTTTCTCCTTTTCGCTTTCGTTTCGTTTCGTTTGTGCAACCACATGCAACCGTGCAACGAGTCTCTTCAAACGGACCAGACTGGCAACGAACCTACGCTGGTTTCGCCTGGAAACGGAACGAACAGAACGGAAATTCGAGATCGATATCGAATCCTGCAGGCGCGGACGAAAGGTGATAGAGAAAGAGCACTGAACTTATTCCTTTCAAACAACTCAATTTGAAAACGTCGTGCTGTTAGAACGTTGAAATTCCCCGCGGGCTTTATAATCAACGGCTTTCTCTCTTTTGCTAAACTTTTCACGAGTAGTAGATTCTCTCGTTTGCATAGACTTCGAGCCGCGATATTTAGGCAAAGCTACCACTTGATCAATACGAACACCACGAATACCAAGCGCATGGTTCAGTCCAAAAAAAGAAAAAAAAAAAAAAAAAAAAAAACNCGCGGTCGTTCGTTATCGTTCGCTGGTGCATCCTTTCGTTCGTATCTTGTCGTTCGTTGATATAATGTAAACTATCGTAAGGTTATGGAATTTCAATTGATAGAATTATTTACGGCACGGTATATAAATACGTTGACGCGCGATTTTCCACGCTACGTCGAAGAAGGGAACGCGTTCTTACTTTTTTTTTTTCCCCCGAATTTCGACCTCTGACAAAAATCTACCTTTATTCCTACGTTCGACTCTTTTCGTCATTTGGAATTCAATTTTATGATTGACAGAGTGAAAAAGAGAGAGAGAGAGAGATGTGTGTGTGTGTGTGTGGGTGGGTGGATGAAACGATGAAAAATAGCGTGAAAGCGAACGAAAATACATATTCGTGTTATCAGGTAGCGAGTTTTGGATTACCTCGAACGAATTAGTAAATTTACCTCGCTCGAACTATTTTAATCGCATTTTGTAGTTCACTGAACTAACGTCGGACTCGCTAGCAATCGTATTGCGATACCTCAGTTCTTTTTTTTATCCTCTGAGAAAGAAGATAAACGAAGAAGGTAAACTTACTAAATACGTTTTTACGTACCAATAATTATGGCATACGTATGTACCATATTGTTACTTCTTGTAACGTACACGCTTCTCGAACATATTTTTTCTCATACGAAGCTCATGAATATCGTTTTATAAGTGATATCTCTTAAAACTAACTTTTATATGATTCATGCGGAATGTTCAAAATATAAATAAGATGCATTATTTTTCTCTGTGATATTATATACGATTACAACTCTCCACACATCGTCCCCTCCAACTTTTCGATCTCGATCTCGTTCTCGTTGATCAGAAGAAAAGAAAGATCATCGAGCATTTTGGGGCTGGTTTCCCTCTCCTCTCTCTCTCTCTCTCTCTCTCTCTCTTTCTCTCTCTAGTCTGTACAGTTTCGTTCCTCTTTCCGCTCTTTTCTTTCTTTGAAACTCTTCTAAACGCAGCCAGCGCGAGTCCAGCGTGTTTTAACGATGATTTTTGTTTGTCCCTATGAAATACGCTAGGAAACAGCCTGCATAAAGTAGGGAACGGGGAGAACCGAGATCCTCCTTGCCACTCGCATTCGCAGAAATTTAAATTCTTTTACACAGGTACGCGATCATCCGTTTTGCTTTTATACGTATATATATATATATATGAATATATACCAAGAAGTCAAGTTAATTTCAACGTTAATACTCACACTGACTCTGCTTACAGGGGAGTCGACGTATTTGTGACTTTGAAACTGTAGACCGATCCAATGGGGGATCAGGATAAACTCTACTCTCGAAAACGGTCCACCATACTGCAACCCATCGTTTGTTCACGAACGAATCGATCAGTCGTAATCAACAAGTGCCTGCCAGTCCATCGCTACACACATACATATCCGTATTCTGTTTAATTTATGCTAGAACTTCAGAAAGTTTGTGTTTTTTTCTTCTTAGTCTCTCTCTCTCTCTCTCTCTCTCTCTCTCTCTCAGTAATCATTTTTATTCTTTGTAAGATAGTTCTCGTCGTTTACACGACACCTTTTGGACAATGTGATCTTTTAAGGAATCGCCTTACGGAAGACTGTGAAAAGAAAACAAAAGCAAAAAGAAAAAAAAAAAGGAAAGAAAAAGAAAGGAAATGCGATTCTCAATTGCGGGTAACTAACATTTATTAATGATTTACGCTTTCGACGACCGATACGCCCCGATTCGATCGATTTTAATTTCTAGATTAATTACTCGTTTCTCGCAAGCTTTTGTCATTCGGTATTTTATATTTTACCGACGCGTTCGGCCAAAATCCGGTCCTTCGTGCCCGCAAAGACACACGGAAAACCTGTACTGCATCCGTATGCAGAGCTGGCCTTTCAGCCCGATATTTATTCGATTTTGTGATCGACTCGCTGGCTCGTAGAGCCATCGAGCTCGAGAGAGAGGGTGACAATATTGCGCTGGTCACCGCAGATCCCGATGGCATGCGAAGGATGCTAAGCGCAGCGGAAAGTACAGCAAACTCTGCTTCAACCCTCTCCTTCAATCCTCGTGCGCGACCAACTAGCGGGCCCATCTTGGACTCACACCTGCCCACGGACGTAAATATCGATCAGACACCTCCGTACCGCACTATCCAAGACCTGCTCGGCCTAATTAGTTAGGAAGAAACGTATTTTATGCTGGCGTTGATCGCACAGTCTGGTAATTTTATTTATATCGACGATCGACGGTTTCAAGGTAGCGAGTTCCGTCACTTTCGTCTGCTCGTTTTCGATTTTATTTAAACGATTTCGCGAGTGTTTGCTTTTCTTTTCTTTTCTTTTCTTTTCTTTTTTTTTTTTTTTTTTTTTTTTTTTTTTTTT
>NIPQ01112655.1:0-35611 GCA_002806875.1 Lepidotrigona ventralis hoosana
TTGGTGGCTGGGGAGGAGATGGAGGTACATATGGTGGAGGTGTAGGAGGCCTTGGTGTTTGTGGAGGAGACGGTGGCCTATATGGCGGTGGCGTTGGTGGCGCTGGAGTCCTTGGTGGTTGCGGAGTAGGAGGTGGTCGATAAGGTGGCAGCGTAAGTGGTTTTTCAGGTGTTTGATAGTCATATCCTGGAGAAGGCCTTGGCCTGAAAGTATATTTATATGTTGTGATTTCAATTAGATTTTCGTAGGTCTATCAAGTATCACAAGATATCAAGTATTTCACAATTTTCTATATTCAAGATTTAACCAATACTCACTGCGGTGGTAAAGTTGGCCGAGGTGTAAATCCCGGTGTTGTTCTAGGACGATCAGTGCTTGGTGGAAAGTAAGATATTGTCTGAGTTGATGGTGGAGCTACTGTTGGTCTGTAAGTTGTTTTGTAGTTGTATTAGCGATGATATTACGTAAATTATAATAATCTAAATTTACATAATAGTCAATGTCGACATCGATAATTGTACGTTTAATTTTTGATCAATCTTTACCGTGACGGAGTTTGGTAAGAATAAGGCGATGTACGTGGCGTTGTAAATGTAGGAGGTGTTGAATATGAGTATGATGTAGGACGTGGTGTGCTTGGCGTCCTGTATGGTGTTTGATATGAAGGTGTAACATCTCGATTTGGTATTGTATAAATATGTTCTGTAGTTACTGTTGGCAATGTTACTGTCGGTGTTCTAGATGTTGATCTGCAGAGAAAAATTTTTGTAATTGATAAGACTCAGTGTATTAAATTCATTCCTGCTCGTCAGAATTATATTAATGGATCTACAATTAGTTTTACACAAAATTGTGTGTTGTCAATTCTTACTGTGTTGGTAACGTGAATATCACATCTGGTTGCGGATATACATAGCCTCCGTTGCTTGCTATCGCTCTTTTGCTCTTCTCACTCGATGCTTGCGCATGGTGTGTGGAGAGCACTGCCACTATTGTGGCAATCCACAGGATTCGCTGGATCAGAAAATACAAATCATTAATACCTGCCATATAAGTCAAACCACTTTACACCTACGTATGTATATTCATTCTCATTCGAACATATCAATGATAATGATCTTAATTATTAAATTAGATGAAATATATATGTATATCGACATATGTGTATTAAATTATAGATCACCACGTGATTAATTACAATATGTTGGAGACTGTCTTCGTGGGATTATCTCACGCCTCACCCAAGAATTTCTTACATAATTACATAATCTTACATAATTTGTCTCGATTACGATGTACTATGTGCGTACCGGTAATCGTGAAAAGTTCGTTCGTATGAAATACAGAGCACATTGTACCATCAATCATTACATACTTCATCTCCAAAATTTGTCATTTTCAATTTCTACTCAATATTCCATTGCCGCCATGATTAATGTTTTATAATCTTAATATTTCCTACATCTCGATACCATTGCACGTTAAACTTCACACGTATATCTAATTTCACCGTTTTTAATTCACGTCGTAACTTTTATTTCCTTCCTGTCGCTAATTAGTTCCATACTTAAAATAATGAATATTTATCCATTATATCCAATAAAATCTACATCCCACGAGAGAAATATTCTCGTTAGAATGCGAGATTCTACACTATCGAAGAGTATTCATCCTTACATCCTGTACGTGTACATCTTCTCAACAAACTATCGGATGCGTCGAATTAAACGGGCCATAATGACGCACTCGAACGTGATTATGTTTCGTTGAGTTACGGAGCGTAATAAATCAGACGAGATTGATGGAAATCTCGTTATCCAGAAATTAAAACCGCTTTATCTCGTTTGCGACATCTTAAACGAGGCAACGAATGATGGTTCTGGCTCGAAGAAACGTCCAGTGACCTTTAGATGTATAATTTATATAGGAGGAGATCGTGCAGGCTATGGGGGAGGGAATCTCCTCCCGTGTCTTTCGCCAGTATGTGAAAGGCTCCTCTGACGTATAAGTGCTGTCACGACGACTGGATTTGCGGAACAACCGATACAGATCACAAGGTTACCGTTTTCTTGAGAAATTTTGAGATCTCACGCTTTCGTTTCACTGCTCTCGGCTGGCGCTAATGAACTAGTCCTTGACTTCACGAAGGATTTCGACGATGTCCCTGGCAATTCCTAGGAGTGTAATGAACACGTTTGCCATTCGTGATTATATAGGTATTCATAATCATAGGTAGACGATCGACGTCTTTCGCGTCGATTACGAACTTTCGTACTTTTTGTACGTTGAAAAACGAAAGTCACATTTTCGTCCAAATTTTTGTAAATTTTTGAAGATTTCTCGTCAATTTAGGGAATATAATATTTTGTACAATATTGTTAACACGCGAAAGAAGGAAATATCTATTGTAAAAAGTGAGCTATATTCATGAATTTATATCTAATCACTCGCGTCAAAGGTTTGGCATAAAGGAGAGAATGATGCTTTATTATTATATAGTTGTTAATATCGCTCCAACATTTTAATTTATTACGTTCCATTAATTTACATTATGCAATCTCTTTAATGCAGTTATTATGTTTGAGACCAATAAGAAATTCTATGCTATGTGAGATATCCGCGCGAATAGTTCAAACAATTACACACATTTTAGCAACTTCATCAACGTTTTATTTGCACCTAGAGAAAGTTGCAAATTGTATGGCCAGACGAATGTCTTTTTCAGTTCTAATGAGAAACCAATATGACAACAGCTTCCTATGATGGGTCAGCAGTTCGCGTGGCTCGAGGTGCAAAACTGTGTCGTAATAGTTAGAACTAGTTACAAGTAATTCCTTTTGGTTACTTGGCTCGTCTTTCGTACATAGATAAAATTGCAAACACTTTTACGAATGTATTGTGCGCCATGTAGAAGTGACACATGATTATCATCATTGTATTGATAAAATTCAAGATCAACTAGTTAAAAGTACTTATTATAAAAATATATTTAACAAAAGATTAATACACAATACGAATAATCTGAAACGTAAATTAATCCTATTAAATATTGAAGCTCATCAATGTAATGAATAATTGGCTATATTGGAAGAAATATTATTTCATAACGTCTATATAAAGAAGTGTAATATATACTTCTTTAACGTGACATACGAAATTTTATATTTCATAGCGTACATTTACTAGCAGTTCAAGAAATCTCTGCCTTTCGAATATTTAACAAATTTTTGTACTTTCAGCGAAGATCCACTGCATTGAGTAATGGCATATTATGACATCATACAAAAGGCAACAGAAAATATCGGGAACATAATTTTACTTTGGATGTTCTGTCATCGAACACGTCATTCATCATACGACAATCGGATGATTTATCTTCTGTTGACTTAAATCGGATTGACAAGTCCCGTTCAATAGAAGAACGGCTAGATCAAGCACCATAAGCGCGAAAATGGCGCTTTGCGCAACAGCGATTTACGTCTTTCGTATTAATAAAGTCCGAGCAACGTCTTCGAGAATATGGCTTTCTAATTATCCGTCTTCGTGCGCTGTTAATGTGGCTGCTCATTAAACGAAGAAATGAACACTACGGCGCGTCAGGGCCTTTTCGTAATTCGCGAGACGAGCAACGAAAATAGCAATCGGGTAAAAGTAAAATCATTTTCACGAGAACGGTGGGACATGCCAACCGGATTTCTAAGTGGAACGAGCATAAATTCACTCTAATTAACGCGCGACGAATGCTCACGGATTAGGGTGATTCTCGTTCTAATTTCACGTGATACCTTTTTCAATTGTTCTATCATTAAATAGATAGATGTCTGAAATTGTATATATATATACACACACGACATAATTATTCAGACCGTATAAAAACGAAAGTAAAAGCAGCGGGATGGTTGAAAGTTTCAAACGTCGATGAAAAGTAGTAAAAATTATTATGTTGTTATCGTATCATTGTACAATTAGACGACGTCGACATATTCTGAGTGCCTCATTTCACAAATAAACTAGTACATAAACAATATTATAAAAATGTGGCTGTCAATTATTCCTTTTTAGTTTATAATTGTAGAAATTAGCAGAATATTTCATCTTAAGTAATATCTATAGTCTTCAATATCTTGTACCCCTATTTATACTTTGCTCTTTGAGATTCTATTTTGATCGAAAGAATGGTCCAATGCATGTGATTATTTGTACTTATTAAACTGCAATTTTTATGAAGATTTTTGAAAAAGTAAAAAATTGGTTTTTTCTTTATTAATTAAATCCTTTGAAATTTCCCATAAGTGCACAATCTATTAATTACCGATAACTTATTAATAACCAAAAGAAAAATATCCACGACGTAAAAATTCTTATTAAGCTTTATTTCAAAAATTCAATAAGCTTTCGATAAAAAAAAAAAATGAATCAAAGGATATATCTACACACATAAATTTATAATAAAGTCTTATAATTCAATAGATAATAATGAAATCTTACGTTTCAATAAACCAACTTTCCAAAAAATTATCTAAAAATATAGTATTGTTACCTTGATAACTCAAAAGTGAATCAGCAAAAGAACGAATCCAAACTTGTTAGCATGCCTATTGTTTTCGTGAATGTGCAAGCATTCGATCGAACCTGTTACGAATTTCTCGCGGTTCGTGTCGATGAATTAAACAGGGCAGACCACTGTCACGCGTCGCGATGCGCGAAAAGAAGCACGTCGTCGGAGAAAGTTTCCACGATGCACCACGATGTTCGCTCTTACCTCCCCACTCACGTAATAACGCATGTAACCGTTGCAAAAAATAAGCAGGAATGCAGCGAAAAGAATCGGAGGACAATGACATGACAAAAGATTCGCATACTTTTCCTAATTACCATAACAACGATCGGGTAACTCTGTTCCATTCTGGGCCGAGTGAAAAAAATCGTCTTGCGACAACATTTGTACAAGGAGACATGACAAACGACATTCAGCGACGTGATTTTATCGTACAATCCCGTCGAACAAAAATCAGTGAAAATATTTCCTTTCTATCGTGGGGACAATGTAACGTTTCTATCTTTTGTATTTCAAGCAAACTCGGAGCCTCGTACAGTTTGTTTCCTTAAGAATACTTCTAGACTTTTCCCCTTTTCATATTTGCTGTGTCATTCGAAGAACAATACGATAAGACTTTCTTTATTCTAGCGTCACTCTGTGACTAGAAAACGATATTATAATATGAAAATGGAGAGATCAGCTCGGTTCCAGAATTTGGAAAGAGATAAATAAATATTTAACGGCAGACCACTAAAATCGAATAAGTGAACAATTTCGATAACACGATATTAATTTCTCTGCAGAGAATAGAAAATGTTATCGACCAAACGTTAAATACATTTTGAATGAAATTTGAACGATCTTCCTTTTTCACTCGACTTCGTATTAAATTGAACTAACGAACGAGCTCGCAAAACATTTAATACACAAGTTAACAAGTGTCGTCTCGTTCACCGTTCAGACGATATCGTTGTTCTAGCTAAAGTTCAGTGACGCAATCGAAGGAACGTGTACACGTTATGTCCCACGAGTCTCATCCACGCTGGTCACGAATCACCGAACCGACCGTGGATCCTTTTCGGGAAAAGGTTGAAGGTTTCGTGAACGAACGTTATAACTATTACGTAAACGAAGTTATAACACGGTACCTGGATCTCGTCTGGCACGGCAAATGAGAAAAAGAAAAGGAGCGAGAACTGCGGAAAGGCCTGGCGAAGAGAAAGAACGAGTAAAAGGAAAAAGTAAGAAAAAAAAAAAAATATACAACTGACGATTTATTATTTATCGTTTGTAAATGGAAGAGCAGGAATCATCGTGAAATTTATTGGTCAATTTGGTCAAGACATGGCCGACCGTTACGCAATCGGGACGCGATGATCTCGTGTCCGATCGATCGACGTGAAAATAATTATTCACGATCCGTTGAATCCTACGGACGTTCCCCGTCGTTTCGTCGCGTCGTCGATTCGAAATTATCGTCGTCTATTACGTAAAAGCCTCCACTGGAGCTGCTCGTTTAATTGATGTTTCCTTGGTATGTGTCGAAGACGAAACCGCTGAAGAATTTTGTTGTTAAAGAAACTTTGTTTCAATCGAACGCCCGGTTAAAAAGTCCTTTTTACAATTGAAGAGCTAATTAAATGTGTTGTTGCAGAGAACGCACTTTTACTTCGATATTTGTTGCACGTTTTACACTCGCGTTGCAAAACCCTCAGAGTTATCCGCATGTTATATGACATTTCGTTAGCAATTCTCGAAGAGTATATTATAATCTTTATCGGCATCGTGTTAACATTCATTTTTAACGTGGCAGTAACCACCGGTCGCGACAGTTGCAACGAAAAATCGAAGATCCTCTCCTCCGGCGATGAATGTACTCATCCCTAACGAATTTAATACCCAGGCGTATAATAATTTATCTGAACTTTCCAATCGTAAATTTTGTAACAAGATTGCAATAAAGTGACATAACTCGGAGAGGGATCTCGAAGCGAGTGAAAAATTAATAATTTTTAAGGAGGGATGAGCAATCCTTTCATTCTTAATTAAGTAACAATAAGAAAATGGTAAGTTTTATAAATGTCATGGAAATAATTCCATACGAAATGTAGTATTAGAGAGATATTACATATATATTATAAATATTATAGAGATGTTATAAAACTTCTTGTACAAATTATTATTATTATGTTACAGAAATAGACCGTAACAATAAGTGTGAATTAAACTATGTGTTTGAAAAAGACGAAAGGCAGAAAATGCTTTTACTACCTGTTTCCCCTTCAAATCTGTAAAATCGATAAATACCAAGAGTCGATAACGTGCAAGTGATAAACGACGCAAGTGTCAAAATTAGCAGACTCGGAAATCTTCGTTTTATAACGCTCGCGTCGTTTACCATTTCAACTTTATCCATCTACTCAGTGTTGAGATCTCAGGTAGTATGTGCCATAAAATTTCAATAAATCATCTTAACATTTCTATATTCGAGTTAATGACCAACAATACTAACTCTCGATATCAACAGCTTTATAGTTAATGATTAACAATAAATCGAGCGTGCAACACAGTCGATTGATCCCGCCGAGCGAAATCCAGCAGCCACCTCTGGCGAGGCCTCTAATTGAAATCTCTCGGATGATGCTCGAAGAAAAGTACGCGCGGAATTCAGACGCTAGACAAGAATCCTTCTCATCAAGGCTGTGTTACACGGAACGAGTATAAACAGGTGGATATACGAAGGCACTAAACCTCAAAAGCGAGAGTATCGCCGGGGCACACAAGGGCGAGGCGATGATACAACGCTCGTTCAAGAAGATGAAAGTTACTTGCTACTGGATGTCAATTGCCATTTTCATTGATCATTGACTTTCGTTGATCTTTTGTGGCTTTTTTACTTCCATCTCTGATACTTGGAATTAATTGTTTTTACATTTGGTCGAGTTCGTACAATAATTGAACGTAATAATTACTCTCATCGTAAAAACAATTTTTGGTGCAGTTTCAACTGATGATTGATAAATGTCGTAGACTGAATCGAAAGTATTCGAACATGTTATTTGTCGTGGAAGAAGATTGTAAATTTTCGACTTTCATTGCTAAATATCGTGTATTAATTCATAAAAGTATTCAAACAATTCCAGAAATTTTTTCATAAATAAATAAATAAATATATATATATCACGTATAAAACTGTAAATGTATTATATTATATTATATCATATATATGAAAAAATCTCAATATTTAGTAAGGCCTTTGAATTATTCCAATATTCATCAGAATTGTATATCATATTGGAATACATAATAAAATTTCGAAACGTCCAAGCTACTGTATTATTCCAGAACGGCACGCTCTCAGGTTGGTTAACTCAATTGTACAGGGTATCATCGATCGTAAGTTGCATTAAACTTGCGATATTAGTATTCAAAAGGATTGAAATTCAGGGCAAGAACTTGCGGAAACAGGGGGACTGGAAACCTCTGTAGCCGTGGGAGCGGAAAATGCAACCACGATTCACTACGCAATAATCACCGGATAAGAAGTAGAAACAAACAGTTGAAACGGACAATGAGTGCAAAAAAATTGCTCCCTGAGAGCAAATTGTGGAAGATCACCCGATTACCGTTTACCGCTTACCGAGCCATTGTTCCTCATCGATTATAAATGTCAGTTTCGACAGATTGGTCGTCGACAATCGATCCCTCGAGTGGATAAACCACGGTCATCGCGAGATCGAGTGCCAGAATACAAGAAATCTGTCAAACCGTAGAATAATGGGACACGTTAGCCCGATGAAAACGTCTTCTGGCTACGTAGATTAAATTATGCTGGTTAGACGCCAGCTGTCAGAGGCAAGTGGCGCGATTAATTCATGACTCGAACATCATAGAACGAACCGAGCGATTGCCAAACGAATAATTAATCAATTTTCGTAATTGTTCGTAATCCTTGTGGCAATCGTGACCGTTTTTTGCGCCATCTTGACGATGCAGAGCTTGGAAAGATTGATCGTCGAATGAATTCATAGCCATTTCGAAATGGCGATCGAAGTACGGATCTAGAGATCCGCGATTGGAAATCCAGCGAATATTAATCATTCGGGTGTTTATGCAAACTATCTTGCAAGTTCCATTGAAATTGAATGGAATTTGGATTTGTCTTGTCGATTAAAAATAACCACTATACTTTGTGTACATTTTGTTTCATGCGCTATCGCGTACCACGTGCTAAATATCGATGTGCAAATCTAGAATCTTCCCTTGCATTCCGATACGTCATTCACTTTCTTAGTTTATTAGCCTCGTCGAGTGTTACGCGTTGAGACGTTTTTACGATCAGTTTTACGCTCGTTGCTAGTTCAGCGAACACGTTTTCGCAAGCTATCATATTTCATTATGGGCCTACTAGTATCAAGCTGCTACAGCAGGAAGCTATACTTGTGAAGTTCACAAGAGACTTTGAAATTGCGAAATAAGTCGTGATCGTGTGATATTGTGAAAACAGGTTGCAACCTGGTTATGGTTCACTGTATTGCAAGAATTTTCTTACAGAAATATTATCTTCTACGGTTTGCAGATGTTGTCCAGATGATTAATAAATGACGATGGATTAAGATTTCTGCGATTTTGTTTGCGTCCTGCGAAAAAAAAGTGCCGAGTGAAATCGCGTTTCCACGTTTCCAAGGAAGGCGTTAATTGGGAAAATGTGTGATTATGTAATAGAAGAAGAACTCATGTGTATTGATCTTTTACCACGATTGATTCCAGCAATCTCCTACGATCCGAGTGGGCACGTTGCATCGTGATATCATCGAGCTATAAACCTGTACAGGTGATAATCAGTCTTTCAGTGGACGAGCGAAATTCAAATTGATCCGCCATTCCTCGGGATAATGAACTGTCTAACACAGTGACACTTGCGACTATTTCACCTTTCACCCTTCGAACGTTTCATTCAACTTTTCCTAATTGCGCAAAAAGGCGTCAACACGCAATTAAGAGATGGATTTCCCCGTCTATTGAAATTCTTGGGCAACTGTGTTACATCTGTGTACACAGTTACGAACCTGAAACCGTAATTTAACATCGAATCGATGAAGAAGCCGTAGAATGAAATTACATCATCAACGCGATGAAACATCCAATGATCAAATATTTCGATGGCACGTTCTTTTTTCTCTCTCTCTTTTTACGACAACGAATTACACCGTTGACCTTTCGCGACTAAAAATTTCTACATTACGTGATCGGTACGGTAACCTAAATGCATCGTCACACTGTCACAATCGATTTCAATAATCATCAGCTCGAAAAAAGAGTACAATTCGAATATGTTTAGTACTTTCATCTTCTATATTTTTTTTTCCATTTCTTAATTCGTAAAATATTTTTCACCTCTTATTCAAAATCTGAACACTTCGAGCATCGAGGAAATTAATCACAATGAGATGAGGAGTGTAATGTTGAATAAACATTTTAAAATTCGCGACTTTTTAATACAAATTTTCCAAAAGTTTCGTCACGCTATTTTTACTAGAAATCTTGCCGCCAAATTTTATTTGCTTTAAAGAACTTCATCTCAAGAGTCCCGCGTAACCCTATTCTTTCGAAAACGATTTTTGTCTCCGTGCATGGCGACGTTATCGACCACGTTCGATGATCGAGACCGACGATTGGGAAACGGTGACACCAGAAAGGCGGATTTCAAGTTAAGGAACAATGATAACCTTTGATATTTCGCGCGCTAACAGCTGTCTGACGCTTGCATCTCGCTATTAATTCTTGCGAGGCTGTGGATACGGTCGTACGTGTAAATACCAAGCTCACCACTCAGTGGAAGCAGTGTCTTTGCAGTAAAAACGAAAGCGAAGTCGCGAAGCAGTTCGAAAATTTCCACGATGGGAATTATCCTTTTGAAACAAAGGTTCGCGATACGAAGTGGCTCATTTTCGCTTCGGGGTAAAATCTCTCGAAGCGAGTTCTTTCTGCGAGAGAAGATTGCCTCATCGAGATGAGCAACGATTCCTTTTTGGCTGCCAAGAATAGCTTGGCCCAAGGAGAAATCTTTTAACAGGACTTTCTACGGGGCAATGATAATTCGTCGATACGTGCGAGGAATACGTAGAATTTTCGATGCAACTATTCGAGGGAAAATTCGAATTCACGGCAAAGTGAAACCTTAATTTCTCGAAATCGTTCTCCAGGACACAACTGATAGCGTCGTAGGCAAACACACGAAGAATGTTTCCTACATTTCACCCTTTGTACGAACGCACCAACAATCATCGCGAAACCTTTCGAAAAGGGAACACTTTCACCACAGATCCTCTACAGACGTGTATATTTGCAGAATATAATTTTTCCAATCGTATCCGCACAATCGTGTCGATCCACCATTCGTTATCGCGCTAACGTCCCACCCTCTGAATACATCTCTCCGTCGATCGTTTATCAACCCCCACATTAAGCGTCACTTTGATCGATCGTCGCACTTTACTTACCATCCTCTGTGGTCGCGATCTAGTTACTTTTATTTTTTTTTCCGGCCTCTCTGAAACCGAAAAACCTTTGGTCACCCGTGCGTAATGACGTGGGACGGACACTCAACACGGACACATGTCTCGCGGGTGCACTTGGTGGTCCCGAGAGAGGTGACTTCTTCGTCTCGGGGAACGTGGAGAGCATTTATAGGATTCACCCGATTGGCTGGTGGGGGTAAAACGTTCGGTCCATGCGATTATTGCGAACCGACGTCCACCGGGAGGATGCTGTAACTCTTCGTCTTCGTTCGTGGCGAGACGAGGTGAACGAGTGCAGTGGAGAAAGAAAGAAAGGAAGACCAAGCCGGCCGGCAGCTAGAGTGAATGAAACGCGCTTTGGGGAGGAACGGAGAGAGGAAAAGAGACAGAGAAGGAGAAAGTGAGAGTCGTTGGCTAGTAAGAAGGACGAGACGATGTACAACACTGTCTGAAAAGGTCCGACGTCGCGTTCGACGATCCTCTGCGGATGTCTATACCGCGCACGCCGATACCGAAGGACGTTCGTCCTGAATGTTCGCCGTTCTTCACCGCGACAATGCTTTTTACTATGCTTCTACTTCGAAGAAGAAGGAAACGATCGGAAGATTCGACCCTGTGTGGTAGGCTCTTTGTCATGCACGCGTGCATGATTAAAGGGTGATCGATCGCCGCGATCACGAACGATGTAACACCTTTGTTCTGATTACGCGATGAGGTAATTTCACTCTCGCGAGCTCACGATCGAAGGACATTCACGTTCGTTCGTTCGTTCGTTACATCGCCAATGTGGTGGGATTACACGACACTCGTCCATTAAAATATTTGTTCTGATTACGCGATGAGGTAATTTCACTCTCGCGAGCTCACGATCGAAGGACATTCACGTTCGTTCGTTCGTTCGTTACATCGCCAATGTGGTGGGATTACACGACACTCGTCCATTAAAATTTATCATTTAACAGAGGAGCTGTGCTTTTAATGGACTTTCGCACGAAATACTTGAATTCCAAAGTGACACGATCCATATTTTTGATCGATTGTTTGAAGCTGAGTAACGACGTGTTTGCGTTTGATTAAACTATCTTAATTGAAACAGTCGAGACTGTCATTATTCTGGCCGCCGATATCTTCTTCGATCGTTTCTTATTCCGAAGATCTCGTCGAAACTTCATCGATCAGTGAACGACGTGTTTGCGTTTGATTAAACTATCTTAATTGAAACAGTCGAGACTGTCATTATTCTGGCCGCCGATATCTTCTTCGATCGTTTCTTATTCCGAAGATCTCGTCGAAACTTCATCGATCAGTGACATTTGATGAAAATGTCACTTGTCATACTTGATCGTAGTTCTGCAATTTTTGGACAGAAAAAATGCGAGATACAATCTCGATAAAATGCCCGTAGAAAGTAGTAATCACGTAATTCACCACGTAGAAGCTGCGTAACACTTTGTGTAATTAAACTATTTGCGGACAGAGAGATCGGTCAACGAAGAAACTTTGTCCCGCGAAATCTCGATAAAATGCCCGTAGAAAGTAGTAATCACGTAATTCACCACGTAGAAGCTGCGTAACACTTTGTGTAATTAAACTATTTGCGGACAGAGAGATCGGTCAACGAAGAAACTTTGTCCCGCGTTCGTTTTATTCTTCTGACGCTCGTCTGCTGCCCGATTATTCATCGACGACTTCCACACAGAATACCTATCGTCACGTATACGTTTCTGAATAATTGAGCATAATTAAGTTATCTCATGAGAAGAATGATCGTTTTATTCTTCTGACGCTCGTCTGCTGCCCGATTATTCATCGACGACTTCCACACAGAATACCTATCGTCACGTATACGTTTCTGAATAATTGAGCATAATTAAGTTATCTCATGAGAAGAATGTTAGACTCTTGTTCTCGTGCCGAGGAACCGCGTAATAAATTCTTCCTTCGTTCGATATCTGCAATCTTTAGAAAGAGAATTAGAATAAGAATTACTAACAATCTGTCTAACGCCAGGCACTAAATAGAAACTGGCAACACGCAGCTGAATAGATGACGATGAATATTTTTGAAAGGGAGAAAGAGACGAAAGTACATGAAAGTTACTGCGTTTACTTTCTCCGGCAACTTATTATTTAGACGCATTATGTCTGGCAAGGTATCGGTTGGAATTCCACGAAAATAGTATGTAAAGTAGACGATTATAGGAAAATCTGCGTTTACGCAAGATCTCGCTCGGCATCACTGTCATAGGTGATATTCATCTAAGTAGATTCTCATGCAGGTGAAGAACCTCGGACACAATGATGCTCGACGATCGGCCATAATCATACCGAACGTTACGTGAGTTCACCGTGGCTCGCCTGGTGATCCGTGTGCTTGTGTATATATATATATATATATATATATATATATATATATATATATATATATAAANGCGTCGCTTACCGATGTCGCCACTCCGTGTTCCCGTAACAAAGACGTTCGTCCGACAAATAATAGAATAAGCGCTCGAAAAACCGACTAATTGGACGTAACTGCATCTGATAGCTCTAAGTCATTCTAATTGTGTGAAACACGATCTTACTTAACCGAAGCAGCTCCGAACGAATGTTAATTACCTCCATGTGAAGGAACTAGTTTCTTCCGATTTTTCTTTTTCTGTTTCTTTTTTAATTTGTCCCATTAAACCGAAATACTTTTCTTCTTCTTTAAATTGTAGTTATGGATTTTAAAGATGGGGAGAAACTGAGAGATATAAAACTGAGTTAGATTGAAACATATATTCCCTATTTTGTAGACTGTGGTAGAAATTAGTGAGTATGCAAGCCAATATGAATTCATAAACATTTGCATAATGTTCCACCGAGAACGAATCGCCACTTTTACCTAGCCAGTTTCTATTAAGCAACTAAGGTTCGACACTATCTGCGTTCTTTGCTCGTAATGACCGACTATAAAGCGCAGTAACATGAAAGATTTTCTTCGATGAAGCCTTGAAAGAATCTGAAAATACGAGCCACTACGGTCGATAGATGTAACGATTAAACGAAACGGCTTAATTATAGTTCGATAATCCATCTAACAACGCTCGATGATTAATCGAAGTTCGCACAAATCATTATTTCGACCTTTTACATTATTCACCTCAGTGCGATCAATCTTGATTCTTTAACAGAATTATCAAAATTACCGATTGATAACTTTTCATGGAGATTTTACAGATTTTGCAGACAGTATGAATTCAAGAATTAATTAATTCATATTTCTACCAGATTGATTTTAAATAATTTTTCGTAAATCAAAACCCTTCCAATCAATGATAATTCCAGTATAAAAAATAAAGTAATGTAATAAATTCTCATATATTCACACGTTACGAAAACTATTGAAATGGAGAATGATCCTTTTCATCAGATCTTTCATAATGATACATCTTCAGTTTCAACATGTATTCTCGTGTTTCCATGGAAGATTCGTTCCAGGCTTCAATTTCGTGACTTCATTTCTCTCTTCAACTTTGCAACGGTCAACTGAACTTTACGATAAATTATTAACAACAACGGTAATCACTCTAAACGTTTTCACTGTTATTAACCATACTTCTTCGTAGTTGCGTCAAACTTGTTGCACAAATGGCCGTCGAATTCCCACGATTATAACAATGAAGAATTAGAACACGGAGCCACGCGTAGTTTAAGTAGTACAAACCGACTTTGAGCCCTCTTGCTCTTATTATCGTTATTACTCTGCTCTAACCTAAGCTAAACCGTCCTTTCGAATTATCCCTCGAAAAGAGATTAGTATGACAATTATTGTACATTAAAAAAATTATATACAGATGAGCAACATAGTTAAACAATAGTAAATAGTTACTCTTTGTACGAGGAAACAGTAACGAGAAATTATAAGTAAACTCCAGAAATTGTAATAATTTTCGTATGAATGAAGTTTCTTTTTCCATATAGAGCTATCCTTTCTCTCTTATTGTTAGTATTTAGTTTTCAGCTGAATAAAGGGGCTACGTCGACCGTAGGAAAGGTCGTAATCACGGTTCGTTCGACCTTCGATCTTTTTCTTATGTCAGATAAAATCGTCACAAAGGCAACAGTGATATTTCCATCACTGGTTCTATGAAGATGAATTAATTGCTTGACTTTAGGATTACGACGAATTATTTATTGTGGTTTTCTTTTTAGGCGAAAGTTGTGACTTTTTTTTTAAAAAACTCAAGGCTGTGATACGGGTTTCTGTTACATGGTGCCTAATTTATAAACCTACTCTTTTTCTTTGGCGTGACTTAACTATGCCCGAGTAGAACATGATTTATAGCGTGTCTATATGACCGATGATAAACAGGAGAATTCTCGAAAGAATTTCTTTTTTATACGCGCAACGCAATCTGTAAAATCTCTTAATATGGAATTACCGATTTAATAATCGGTCGGTCTGACGGCAAAAAGATTAGAATTCAAGCGTGAAAAGAGCGTTAAGCAATAATAAAATGGGATTTAGTTGGATTGGCAAAGATAGTACAGACATTTAGAAAATGGATAGTGAAAATAAATTAATGATTAATTGATAGTTGTCCAAACCTAATTACACCTATACTGAATTATAATTATATTGAATTTATTATAAATGGATCGATACGATATATGCTTCAGTAGCAACAAATATATTCAAGGATTTATCAATTTCCAATGTAATTTTCAAAGCGAACGTTTACATTGAAAATTTACAATCCTGCAATCTTTATTAGAAGAATCTAGTGTATCACTGAACACGCGTGATGAGTCCTGAATAGATCAAGACTGAAACCTGACGTGCCGTAATTAATTACAGTCGATTTCATAAGATACATACAATTACATAAACTGAAAAGATTACATAATATTCTTCTCCTCTTTTTTTTACAGTTTTTATTTACCATCCTCGTTTTATTTCTTTATTTTTTTTCTGAGATGTATAATCGTAAATTTGTTCTAATCTAATCTTTATTTAGATTTTGTCCGTCATCTTCCATGGGTCATCTTCCATGGATCCTATCTGAATAAAAGCTAATAATTTCATACTTTGGCATTTAAGGTATACTAAAAGTTTCAGAGAGGCTCACCTCGAAAAAGACACCTCATTAAAATTTCACTCCAAAAGATCGTAAATTCCCAATTTTTTTTTGCTGATATATATAAATACATATATATTTCTTGTTTAACGACCAATTTTTTTCAATACAGAGTAGATAGTTTTGTAGGACAAGCTGCTTAAGGCCAAATATGATATTATTTTGTTTCAAAAAGAATAATATAGAGAAAAATAAATGAGGGATCCACGAGAGAAAGGAGGATTAATTATCAAATTTTAGCATTTCTCGGGAAACGAAAAATTACTTTCAATATGTAAAACTCAAAAAAGAATTTCATTTGCAACGTGATACACCTAAGAAGCACACACAGCAGAATGCGAAAAAATGTTGAATTCAAAGTTTGTTAAAATTGATATTCCCCCCTCCCTTTTCCCACGGATTCTTTGAAAATGTATATGGTTCCACGTGCGTTTTATGAGGAAGTGAATTGTTACTAATGGAACGTTCTATACGTTGACGTTAAAATCACTTGCAGAAGATTGCGGTTTGCTCGCAGCGAAGTAAAAGTCTGGACGACCTGAAAAGTCGCGGCTGACCTCTACACCTGCACATACGGATCACCCACCATGATGCAGATGCATTCTCTCTCTTAATCGCGACGATGTTGCCCAATTAAGCAATACGAATACGCGTAGGACTTCAGCATCATTTTCGATCATAGACTTTCGTACTAACTGAATGATTCTCAAAGTGTCTTTCAACACTGTTACTAAATAACATTCTCGAGAGAAATTTCATAAATTGGTTGATGTATGATCGATGACACAGAGATTCTTAGTAGATAAGGTACAGAATCTATGAGAAAAATTTGTAACTGAACGTAGGCAACGATATTTCGACAACTTTGGAGATAGCAGCTAAGCCAATAAAAAATCCGTGTTATGCAACATTATGTCCCTAACGATTTTTAAGCCACGAAAATGAAGAGAACCGATTAGAATTAAAAACCTTGGAGACGTTCGAATCATAAAATGACCGAATAGTTTTCTGATTGATCAATTTTTTATTCTTGCTTAATTCATGAAAGTAGTTTCGAAATTAACTGCGGCTTTTATGCGGAAGACAAATGAGTGTAATATGCAAAAATGTATACATATTCAAAGTGTAGCGTTCATTACGATATTTAATGAGCGAAAAAGACCTGTGTCCAAGTTTTATTCTTTTAATTGTATTCGTAAAAATATATGAATCTGCATAAATTTTCGCAATCTATGTTTAAAATCATATTTAAACTGAGACTAAAATATATATTGTATTGAAGTATGAAAATGCAGGATTAATTCATTTAATAAATGATCCGTAAATTATCGTGGGTGTTGTCAAACGAATAATACTGTTATTATCGACAATCATGTCTGGATATGCAACCGGTCTCTTGGATCCAGTAAGTTGAATATCTTAGTCACTAATCTGTACGAGATAGTCCCCTGGCTAGTTGTCCAATAGTTCATTACAATGACATTATGCATTCTATTAAGCTTTACTATATTCTTGGCTGATCCGTGCAGACTCCATCGATTCTATGACATCGACCTTGTTTCATGTAAAGGTGCTGGAACTGACTATTGTTGATCAACTGATGAAGATATCAAAGCTTGTGTGTAATAATAATAGGAATTCATCAATTCTTTCGTCTTAGTGGTAATTTTAATATCATTATTAATGAATATCATCCAAATGAAATTGCATCTTTTTACGAAGGTTAGTAACTATTATTCAGATTCTTTTTTCTAGTGTTAATAATTTCGATAATACGTTATTTATACAGTATAAATCCAGCAATGGAGTGACTTCTTCCTGAGTGACTTACAATAAAATATTCACATCTGTTAATAAAACTTTGAATGAATTTTTTTCGTGAAAACATTCGTAAATCTATTTCTACTTGCTGTTTAATTTCTTTTAATATTTCTACTTGCTGTTTAATTAAACAAGTTTAACAATCGAGTATCATTTGTCGTTTCTTTTGTTTGAAAATTTTCCTCGAAATTCGAACACGCTGCAAGCATATTCCAGATACTTCGAGGACTTCAGCAAATGAGATATTCGCCTTGCGAAGGTCGAAAAACATGTGGGTCCATCCATTCACTGGAGAGATTAGAAGGCCATGAATGTAGGCCAAGCGACTAAAAATGTCCTTTACGACTTAACAATTAACTCCTTTTCGCCTGTTACCGATCTTCCTCTTAAAATAGTACATCAGACCGTAATGAATTTAGCATTGAGCATATTTACTCACGAAATTCTAGCCTGCGCTATTGTATCGCTTCAAACATTATCCACGTCGTGCGAATTAACCAAAAGCAAAGCTATCTTGTGTGAACAGTATTAGGTATAGTTGCTACTTTTTCTGTTAAAATTAAAATATAATTCTTCAGACGAACGCACACGTTCATTTATTTTTCTGATAAAATTAAAGTATAGTACTTTGACGCTAGAATTACCAAAGTGACCAATTTATAATTTCTTTTACAGATTTTATACAGATGTAAAACAGTATATTTTTTAGAGAATTAAATGATTTTTCGAAAACTTGTGACTTCAATGTATTATAAAATTTTTCCATTTTTTTTTTATTTCATGATTATCGATAGTTCTAGTGTTAAAGGTGCCATTTGAAATTCATCAAACAAACTGCCTTAACGTTCAAGTAACATCAAGCGGAACGTCAGAAATTATCGCATTAATCTCCAACTGCCAAGATAAAGATACCGATTAAAATTCGTGCGTTGTAAAATTCAATCATCTTCAATAACAACGATTTATTCTCTGATATCAGATTAACATTTCTCATTTTTTATGTCTGTCATGTTCTCCGATGCATTTTCGTGATTCATGATCAGTCGTTAGCTTACGATTCGACATTATGAAACTCCATGGAAAACAGTACTTTATGCTTGGTCATGCAGTGAGTTTTAAGTTTATTGAGTATTTATTGAATTTCGATACTCTGACACATTCGTATTTACTCGTTGTTTTCACTTCTTCTCAAAAGTTGCTCGCAGAAAATTTCTTCTTCTTTCAAGGAATTCATTTTTATCTGAATAATGTATTTTAATATATGCTAATTTTTAGACCCGCAAAATGCACCGTGAAAGATATTTATTATAATTACTTTCATCTTCATTAAACATTCATTTTCATAGTCCTTTAAAAATAATCAGTTAAAAGTTATCTTTAAAAATAATCATGCGAGTGTTATTATGCCAAAAAAAAAAGAAAAAAAGAATAGTAACCTTGCAATATTATTATCACTGAGAAACATGCAGTAAAATAAATTTGTGAAAGGCTCGGTGACATTTCAAACACGACACATCTATCGAAATCTACATTTTATTTGCTCGATTTGCACAACATCTTTAACGACGATGAGAACGAAAGATTTGATTAAATAAAGTCCGCTTATTTGACAAACACCCTCATCGTTCGTCAATAATTAGAATTTCGAGATTATCGATAGAAAATAAATGCAGTTTGCAGTTAGCTTTTTTTCGAGTGAAGGGATTTACGACAATAAAATCAACGGATCTACGGAGGGTAGATCGGTTTCAAGATATTTTCTTCTTTGGGAATCGTGGTATCCAAACAGTCGTCTTTTCAATTAAAGATAACCATAGTGACCAAATCCGTGACCATAACCATAGTGGGGGTAGCCTAAAGGGAAAAGCAGATTAGGATCACAGGGTAACGTCGATGAATATTTTGTTTATTGTACGTCATTTGATTCGTGTGCAACGTCGATGAATATTTTGTCCGTTTCATCATGGTTCGTTATTCAAGAAGACTCAAAAAATGATTACGTTAGATAATTTTTACATAATTAAATAATTGGATAATTAGAAAATTTTCAGAAATTGAAAATATAAAGTTCCATTTGAAACATACAAAAAATTCATTGACGATGAAAGCACTTTGTTCGCGTTTCAAGTTTTGTCTCACATGCATCGTGTGTTTCTTACCATAACCATGTCCGTAACCATGTCCATATCCGTAGAAAGGATACTTATAGCTATAAACGTAAGGATAAAAGCCGCCGTAGTAGCCACCGAAATATCCTGGTTTCGCAGCGACGATGCCAATAATGACAGCCAGCAGCAGGACTGTGTACTAAAAGAAAAAAAAGGAACAGGTACCATTCTCAAAACGTGTGGTAAATGTCACGACACTTCTACATGTATATATATATATCGATTCTACGAATTTTCTAACAAATTCCTTTGTACGCTCGTATATCTTTTTCGCCCACCTTCTTTTAAATTTACGATGTTGTCCAAGAATAATATCTTAAGAATTATTAAAAATTTCCAATTAATATACACGAGTACTGAGAAATGATGTTTTTCTATTAAATATTGTTTGCAGCAGATATTACAAAAGGAAAGATGAATATTAAAAAAAAAAAAATTAAATTAAATTAACGTGTCATTTCGGAGCTGCTGAGATATGTTATTACGAAAGTAAATAAAAAATGAAATACCTAAATGAAGACATATGAAAATAAGAAATGATAAGGGATGAAAGTTGACTTCTTTATGACGTATGATATTCAAAAGCCAAATTGATAAACTGGATCTTTGAAAATTTCACAGTTTCGATACTAGAATGTACCATTGGTATATAAAACATTTTACAGTTCATTATTTTCAATGGAGTTGAAGATCGATTGAACTTCCGAACTGGCTCTCTCCGAATCGTTTCTTTACTTACAAGTTTCAAGCAAGCCATTCTCCGTCAGCTGACACTGCCGTTAACTCCTCGAGGAATTGCACTAATTTTTCCGATCTGTCAGTAGTGTCCCACTGTTCGTCCAACGATCGTTGCCGTTTCTTTTATAACAAAGGCGTGTTCCGCCACGGCCCCCAACGGGCAATATTCCCAGCCTTCGTATTGGCTTTCCTCTGTTAACACTAATAGCAAAGGCCAGCATTGTTACTCTGAGATTATGCGAATGCAACGCGTCATTATGAAAGAGAGACGATGCAGCAACGTTTGGTTTCGGGATGGTCAGCCGTGTGCACGCCCTGTGAACGATGCCTTGACATCCAAATTTGCCGAAGAATCCATTGCTTTTCATCTGAGAAACCCTCCATTATGTTTCCCAATGTCTCAATGTGCGCGCCACACATGGAAAAAGACAATGCGTTGCCGGGGAAAACTGCTGTTGTGACATTTGCATTGTGAATTCGCGCGGGATCTCTTTGAATTCGTTTGCACTTGGCGAGGATGACAGCTTTCGTTGATATTCCAGACGTTTCTGTTGCTCGGAGAACCGAGCGAGTTCACTTTCAGAGACTGATTCAATAACAATGTAACGAATAGTAATTCACCCGACTGAATTAAAATTATGAAGCTCGTCCCTATCTTGGACTTTCGTTTCCCTTGTCGAATTTCACGGTCTGTCGTCTGACTTCGCGATACCACTTAGTTGTTAGGATGACACTAGTGTATCAAACTTGAATAATTTAATTAGAATCGTAAGATTTGCGAGATGTGAAACTGAATGAATTAAAATGGAAGATATGAAAAACCAAAAATTTGAAATCTCGAGATATCATCGTCGCAGATCTATAAATTTATCGTAAATTTGTAGTTCTAGTGTTGAGAAGTAAAACAGGTCGGAATAATTGCGTCGATATACGAATCGATGATTACGATACGCCGTTGGATAATTTAATTACCATTCGAGTAAGGACAATGCGTGCACGAGTGCAGACGTGCGACGAAAGGAGATGTAAATAGCCAGGTATATCGTGATCGAGACAGAAAGAAGAAAAGTTATGGGTTGCATAACAGGAGCGTGGAAGAGAGGGGAACGCGTTACAAAATGGTGAAATTACACGGCACGGGACGCGGGACGAAATCAAGAAGAAGAAGAAGAAGAAGAAAAAATGATCGTTGCGACACACGTGGAACCGAGGATGAGTCCTGTCATTAATTGCAGTTAACGCGCGATGCTCGTAAGCCTCATTGAGCGTAACGTTGCTCAACTGAATCTTTCGATGAACCAAAAATACTCTACTATTAGCGTGAATGTGTATTAATCTCTTCGTAATAATCTTTCTTCTCTTTGCCTTCAAAGAGGGAATCGTCAGAACAAAAATTTTACAAGGAATTGGTGAGGCCTGCGGTAATCAATAAATTCGAATGTATATTACACCGCGACGATTCGAGAAAAAAGACGCCAGATGGTCTTCCACAACAAGGATCGCGCAATCGACATACACGCCACGAGTAATTATTTCGTTTCGCTGCGAAAGAATTGCGTGACTTTATGACCAAGGTAATTACCTGCTGCATTTCTTTCCGTCGAGCGTCTCGTTTATCGTGCGAAATTATTGCACACGTATCAAACGCATCGCGTATCCCAATATTGTTCTCTTATTTGACTTATCAATTGAATTACGTAACTTTGAATCAGCAAGTTTGACACGAACGAATATACAAAGTGACTCGTGACCATAACAGTTGATCGAGCGAAAAATTATCGGCCGCGTTCATCTGCGTATGTAAAATCAGTTTCGTTGCAACGTGATTCGTATCTATATTCTCAACAGTATGGTTGCTAATTTGCATGATAATCATGCCCCGCCTTAATCGTCAGCGTCGATAACATTCAGAAACGTTTCTAATCCCGTCAGTTACGTGATCCTTTTTTTCCTTGTTTTCACACTGAATATCACCCCCAGAATCTACGATCGGCAATATCGCGAAGGACTTTCCGTGTGTTACGTATCGTTGTACTCACCTTGAATCAGAAGCGGTAAATCGATTTTATTGCGTTGTTCTCATAGGACGGTTAATTAGTATTCGATCGATACTTCGAACACGATGAACAGTAAGTTTGCTTGATCCTCTAAATATCGTCGACTTTTTCATTTCACTTATGTTTATACANAAATCGATTTTATTGCGTTGTTCTCATAGGACGGTTAATTAGTATTCGATCGATACTTCGAACACGATGAACAGTAAGTTTGCTTGATCCTCTAAATATCGTCGACTTTTTCATTTCACTTATGTTTATACAAATTTTTACAAAGAATTTTTCTTGAAAGTGAACTTTTATTTTTACTCAGTTATTTCTCGAATTATTTGATTTGAGCTATTGTATGTTAAAGTACAGACTTCAATAGGTATTTACGAATTTCCTCAAATTTTTTAAAGAATAGAAACAAGAAAAAAATTAATCATTTAGTCAAATAATCCAGATCCAGAAGTGCGAAAAAATACGGTTGTCCGCGGAGAGTTGATATTTATTTATATCATCAATCTAAATAAAAATTAATTTATTCGATTTATTTACAATTTAAATTTTGTCATCAAAACATATCAATTTTGTCTTATACTCTCGATTATTAAATTGAGAACGTTTATACAAATTTTATACGAATGTGATCAATAGAAATTTTTAATAAAAAAAAATGTACTAAATTTAAACTACTAACTGTGCTACGATTTAAATACTATGTTTCATTCTACACGTTCTTGCATCTATGAATCTTTCATAATTACGTAAATATCTACAGCGATTGATTGATTGGTAGATCACATTCATGTACGTAAAGTGTCTTAACGAAGGTCACGAAAATTATTAGACCGTAATAGTTGGCATGCGTGATGGGCACGGCGTGATTGCAGAATAAGGCCAACTAGAGCTATGGGAACTTTTTTGTATATCATAACCATGGGAACGTTTCGTTGATCAATGCCCAGTTACGGCACGTGTCATCGAATAAGTCGACAGAAAAGTCGACAAATGAGTCGTCCGTTAAATCGTCGTGATCTTTTGTCGAAACTCGATTTAAATAAAAATAAATTTCTCCGTCGTCGGAGGTAAACAGACAATTAAATTCCCATCGCGAATTTTCTACCGTCACTTACAACAGAGTTTGTTTTGATCATTGAAATAAATTTAATTCCTCAATTTTCATTCAATGAAAGGAGAAAGATACTCGAATGAGCATTCTTGCAGCAACGCATTGAAATTTCACTTTCCTTTATCGAAGATAACCCTAATACTTTCATTGTAAAAAGTCGCGGTAGAATGGTAGAACAATTATCTATCGATCTTCTATTCTTTCCGAATTGTATTTTCGAAAATATAGTTTAACCATTTTCAGCCTTCGGACGTTTAATGCTGTTTCATTCAGCTTTATCATCAATTTATTTTTAACCGATGAACTTAGTAAGTAACACTATAGAGACACGATAGGCATCATAATACTTGACGAAAATAAAATAATTACATCAGCAGTGCGACTGAAATAATTCAGTCAGCGAAGTATATGCGTCAGCAGTGTGTATTGAATTGAGAAAACGTATGCGTCAGCGGTAGCGAAAATGATAAGGAAATTACCAGGGAAGAAGAAAAGTGTTCATAATTCTTTGATAAATCATCGATATATCGTCATCAAGTTCTTACATTAAATACCTAGATATTAACACATTACAATAATCAGACTGCAAATTTTTATGCACTTTTTGCGAATTTTCAAATGTAAAAGAATACATCATCGTTACAATTTTCAACAGACAAAACAAATCTCTTTTTATTCTCCACTTTTTCAATCAAGTCCATAAAGATATACGTGTCCATAGAAATCTGCAGTCTAATAATAATCATAAATTACAATCAAGATAATTCATTGAACACTCGATCATCCTTCCTTCCTTTGCTAACATACTCGGGAGAGAAACGTTCCTTATATCTACTCAGGTCTAAAGACCGAATCGCTTCCAGTTTACTCTCAGACAACATTTCAGCCTCGCTATTAGATGCTGGCCCAGCCTCTGAATTTTCATTTCCATTCTTCTCCGTCTGTCCAGGTTTCTCCCCCATAGGTCGATTATTATGAGGGTAATATCCACCGAAGGGATGCCAGTGAGCGAACGGGTAATGATGGTAGAAATTCAAGTAAGGAACAGGTTTGAGTCCTGGGAACAGAAGATTGTGGAAACCGTGACCGAAACGATAAGGTAACCCGTGAAACGGTGCCAAAGGATACGGATGGAAATTAAAACCGTGATAAGGACCATAGTAAGGGAAACCACCGTAATAAGGGTATCCACCGTGTGGAAGATGATTCCCAGTAGAATTACCATCAGTATGCCCGTTTTCCGGCGATGCCAGTTGTTCAGAATTTCCATGATTTTCCGGCGCATGATTCTCCACCGGTCTTTTCGGTCCGTAGAAATACGGATAATACGGGTTATAAGGTACATAAGGCCCGTGGAACTTTGGACCGTGAAAGAATGGTCCATGGTGGTAACCGTATGGACCGAACGCGCCATTTGTTCCATTATGATCCCCGTGATTTCCGTTTCCGTGATTGTGAAAAGATTCGTTGAAAGGACGAGGATAGAATCCAGGGAATCCAGGATAGAAACCATCGTAATACGGATGCCTATAGTGAAAACGAGGGCCATAATCGTATCCTGCCAACGCGGTCTGACCTTGACTTTGATCGTCGATCAGTCTGGATGGATTGCTCTCAGCTTGTACGTTAGTGGGATTCGTGGGCTGACTCTCACCTTCGACGGGTCTGTCGTGAGGATAAAATCCTGCATGATCATGAAACGGGTAATAAAGTGCGTTAAAGGGAGCATGATAGTTTAGGTGAAACGGCCTACGAGTTATTCTAGCCACCTGAGCGTTCTCGTTCTCGTCGATCAGGTTGATCGTTTCTGCTGACGAAGAAGATTGAAGANCTCGTCGATCGGGTTGATCGTTTCTGCTGACGAAGAAGATTGAAGAGATGTTTGAGGCGACAGACGACGATAATTTGACTGAAGATCGAGTCGAGGATAGTGATTTGAATTTGGCAGTTGATGCGTACGTTCAGGCTTGTACCCGAATCCAGGTGGTTGATGATACTGATTGGAATAGTGAAGAGAGGCTGTCTTGACGTCCGCGTCGATAGAATTGTCCTTGGTACTTTGGTTGACATTCTCTGGTGCCTCTACGTTTAGTTGGTCGTAAGAAATTCGTGAGTCACGATTCAGCGCGAACTCGTACGGTTTGTACGCTTCCGAGTTGTAATATTTGGAGTATTGAGGCGCGTTTGTTACGAAAGTGTCTTGAAACGCTGCTTGTTTCCCCTCGTTCGACGAAGATTCGCGTGTGTAGCGGGGGTAGCGATTGAAAGAAGCATTCGAGGAGTTCCTCGAACTCTCTGGTGGAGCGTGGTCGACGTCTAAGGAGAATTGTGTTTCCTGGATTCTCTTCAGAAGGTTAGTGGATGATTGGTTCGATGGTAGATCCTGATAATCGTTTAACAAGGTTGTCGACAAGACCGACGCGATGTTCCTGGCGAAAGACGTCAGCACCTCGGGGCCTATTTCGCAAACAGTGATTTCGACGAATAGAATTTTGAAGAATTTGGACTTCAGTCGATTTAAATTGAAAATGAATCTTTTTGCTGCTATCAGTCTGTTAATTGAATCGATTTATATTTAATTTAAATTTATATCCTATAAATAATAATTGATGTCATTGATGATCTTCGTCGAGTTGAATTATAAGTCAATGTTATTCGAAATCTTACGTGTAACTTCACGATCTTTTTAACTTTCGCCATTTGCATTCTCACATATTCATCGTGGTTCTTAGGCTTTGAAAGAGTATTTTCGTTACTGGGTTCCCCGATTTGATATTACAACATATTCGAAGCAAGTTTGAATCAAGACAAGTTCCGGAGAATATGTTGATGTTACATCGTACGAATGTAAAGCTAAAAGTCACTATAGATATACGTAGGCGACTGAAGCTATGAGTATAGCCAGAGGCTATTCAAGAGTAGAGACTATTCAATATAAACATGGCTTATATAAATGTAACTAGAAAAAGTTTCAAAGTTCAAACTGAGCGCAATAAGGAAATCGCGATTGTGATCGAAAGCCAGGAATAAAAAAATTTGCTCGGGGCAAAATTTGTCTTTCAGTTGTGAACAATTTATTAATAAACTACTTCAGCGTGATTGTATCCTTGAAAAGCAGAAGCAAGCAAATTCGATATTTAAATGGATCTTTAAAAGAAACAGAAAAATTTACGATTAAAAATAAAATTTAATTAAATTACCATGACAGTTGCGAAATGCTCTTTCTACTCTGTCAACAGGAATCCTATTAATGTTCACGGACTCACGTGGGTCGTGAGCATCACTCATGAAGACTAAGTGACATGCGTGATATTGGATGTCAATTACACTTTCTCCTTTCGAATACTTCTGCCTTCGTTCAGTTCTTACAAGATTGGCTAATTTTGCATCACGAAGATTAAAGTACGTTTAATTTGTTCATTTAAATTTCTTCATTGCCCGTAATAAGTCATGAAAGAATGTAGCACGATTACTCACGAAACAGCTTCGCTTCTTTACTTAAGTATGAACGAAACAATTTTGAAAGGCAATTTAAAAAATCAATAAATGTCAAATGTGTTTAAAAATCATGCACTAATATCGAACCGATGTCGCAAGGTCAGTGAATTTAATATCAGATACTTTTGCAATCGATATTGGTGAACCTAAATTTTGGTTATTTGGTATTAAAAATAATTCTAAATGCCTAATCTTGGCTTGCTACCATTAATTCGAAATAATTAAACTACAAGTTTAATAAAATATGTTAATATAAACTACAAATTTATATTAAATATGTTAATATAAGTTTTATGTTAAATATATTAATATTTAATAATTCCAAGTTTGTTTGACATGAAATAATTCTAAATGCCAATGTACTTAACATTCAATAATTCCAAACATCAATACCACGATAATATCAAACAATTCCAAATGCCGTATGCACATAATAAAAGAAAATTGATCGCATTCAATTCGCAGAATTTCCCTTTCTAAAAATAATCATCATTGTTTTAAAATCAGTTCAAGGATGTGCATAGTGATCGTTAAAAGCGTTTCCCAGAACGGAATAACAATCGACTTACTAAGACCGTTTTTCGCCGCGTTCACGTCGACCCGAAGAATCCACAGACCGACGAACACCACCGTTGTCTGCAACAAAATAAAAGTAAAAAAAATAGTTAAAAGGAAAAACATAGGATCTCCTTCTTCTATTTTTGAGCCAGGAAAAATCTGGGCCTCCCTTTGAACTGCGTAACACAGAGCGAGTAATGAGAGGCTCACGGTAGCGCGTCCGACAATTTTCTGCAATACGATGTTTTATTTGTCATTATGCAATGGAAGAAGCACACATGCTCAAACCGAAAGATCAACGCACCGTTTCCTATGTGACACACTTGGTCTCCACGTGGTGGATCCGCCGATTGTGAAAATTTCGCGAGAAAGCAATCGCGAAGACGGAAGAGCACCTATGCGTTTCGAAATGCTTCGATCGAGGCATTCGCCTCGCTTCAATTTTGTCCCCCAATTGAATTTTTCTCACAACTGTGGCATGGGCCAATTGAATTTGAGATCTTGGTTGTTTAGATTCAAGTTTAAATGAAAACGACTTTGAATTCAGAATTTTAATAAAAATTTCGAAACTACATTCCTTATATCAAGTTATCAATATTCAACAATATTCAATTTGGAATCTTTGCAGATTTAAGTTCGAGTAAAAATATCGAATTAAATTTGAAATTATAACTTATATTTTTCATCGTGAATTATCAAATTTGTCAAATTTATTCATTTTCGTTATATATGATTCGTAACAAGTAATTATCGAAGTATGGCAGGTACTTGTGTCCCCGGCAGAATTTACACATTCCTTCAATAGGAAGTCATCAATGTCTCTCATTTATTTCTTATGGAACCTGTTATCTGCGAGACTATGGCGCTTGACGAATCAATCGATCGTGGCGAACTTATCGCTTCCTGAAATATCTGGAATTCCGACTACAAAACTGAATGAACACGATCATCGAGAAAACCGTCGTCCACGGTTACGTAACATTGAAATTGCATTGTGAAATATGCGGCACGCATGAAAGAAATCAGGGAAAATAGATTGCAATTATTGTATCATTCGTCGCATATAAGGAAATAACTTCGGTCAATTGTTACTTATTACCGGCGATTTTTTTTTTTCAGAAAATCGTCATAATTGTACAATTGCACATCCGTATAGTAATGCGTAGATGCGTAGATTTAGAAATCCTTGCTTTTCGAAAACATTCTCTCTTTAGACTGTCAACGACAAATAGCAAATTTAATTCTAATCAGATAATAAATAATAATTAATAAATATAATATAGCTAATATGTAAGATCGTGACCGATATATAATATCATCAACGATTGATCGTTACAAAGAGATATTTACAGAAAAAATGTCACGTGAAATCACGCGACATCAATCTATTCGGTACGTGTCAATTGGGAACAAATAAATCATGTAGAAAGCAAGTAAAGATTCGCGTTCTCGCTTCATTCATGGTTTATTCATTCACGAGGCTAATTTCTACAAGTGGCGTGTACGGCGATCGCAATAAAACGCACGTGGTCACTTGCGATTTACACGTAAGTAAACGTAGTCCCCGTGAATGGTCACTATCGCGATCTAAAGTTGCGCCCGAGGAACACTATGAAATTTCTAACGAAGCTGACACACAACAGCCTTTTCATTCAACAATAGCGACCGATCAATAAACGATCCGACCATTGATCAACGCGCACGAGAAAAGAGATACAAATCTACGTTCGTTAATTAAACACACACGTTCGTCTCCCTAATTAAACGTCTGGGAAACATAACGCGATAGAACATCTTATGTCGACAATTAATATTTTCCCTTATTTTTCTCTTCTTTTTTCAATTTCCTTTCTTTTTCTTTAACCAACGACGAAGATTTCATTTTCTTTCAGATAGATATTCGTTTACAGTTAATTGCACGAACATCATGCAAGTGGAACGCGTTCTCAGAACAACGAGACACACGTTAATACTGTCTCATATTGTTCTGCTCGAATCGTAATTAGCGGTATTACGCAACGTTTTAATCCTTTCTTCTCGCAAGGACATGCACTTGCTAATATATGAGTGCGAATCCGACGGATCGTTAGAACGGTTCATTAAAATAAAATTTGTCTGACACGTGTAAGTCTTCGTACAACATCTGTTCGCGAGTAGCAGTAAATCTTCTCGCGGTTGCGCAACTATTACGATTTTCTTGCCACGATTACGATCAATTTCCATTCTACGTGATTATCCCGTGTTCGCGTGTCCGAGTATCCCTTTTCGTATAATTTTCGATCGAGAAGTTTCACTGGCCGAGTTTCTGATTTATTATTCCTTTATTATTTCCCGTGTCGCGAGTTACGACACGCGGCGATTAATTTTTAATCGTTATTAATGATTTATGAGCGAGGCACCGGCGCGATATTTCTTCGTATCAAAGAAGGCACGGTAGAACAATCCGATAAGGATAAGCCGCGTTATGTAAGGGACAATTGGCTGGATTCGTGTCGTTAGAGACAAACGGAACGAAAATTAATTTTCTCGATTCACGTGTGTGCAAGAAAGTAGCCCCGTTACCGCATCGATGTAGGACGAATATCATCTTCGCAGTTGCGAAACTCAGTCGGCTCTCTTTTGCTTTTTTTTTCTTTTTCTCTTCTCTCTATCAACGTGGATCGTATTAGCGTCCGTATATACTCACGTGTAGAGGGTAATGCATCGTGCGTGCAGCTCGTGACGACTAACAGGCATACACCGTGCCCGATGTCATTTATACTTTCTCTCCATAAACGCTTTTGCCCTAATTCAATTGATATAAAACCGGCCAATTTTGAATATTTCATGCGTGAACGAAATTACGTGCAATTTCTCTCGTCGAATCTCTGACAAACTAACGCAGTCGAGCGATGTCGATCGATTTTCGTGAGTTTCGTACGAGAAAGTCGTACAATTAGATAGATAATTGTTTGTTTTAACAATTCGCAGAATATAAGTTCTGTTTATCTGTTATTTAAATTTTAATCACACGATCGGGAAGGAACTACTTTAATTTAATATTTCGGAATTAAATTACAGTACGCGCTGCGGAAATACTGGGATTCACTTGGTAGAAAGCTGTCGATCACATCCGGATTATAACTTGTCACATTTCTATTCGTTTTCGTTTGCTACACTACATGATTGAGCAAACGTAATTGAAGAGATTTACTGTGTATGTATTTGCACGAGACAAATTGCTCAAGATAAGCAAGAATATTTTAAACTGTTTGAAAGACGATGTTTAGCCGGTAATTTTTCATTTTGTCAAATAAAGCATCTCAATTTCCTGTCTCTCGCTTTTCATATTCATTTTCAACAATATCCTCAAAATTTGATTAATATGATAATCCAACGACAACAGGGAAAAAAAAGAAAGCATGAAATTGCTCGAATTCATGCGAATATGTTAATTACATGTAATTGTATGCGACAACAGATATAGTGGAATTCGTGGTGAATACGATGAAATTGTTAGAAGAAAGTCGATGGAGATTTTGTACCTTTTATTGTTAACTTTTGTAACTAATGAAGCTTAGTATCCTATGTAATTGATAGAGCCAAGAACACCAAAGTCTTTGTAAATTTGTACAGATTGTGAGTGCGTGTCAACTAATCTCGTGGCCCTGAAATTTGGATTAACAGCCAACGGCACTTCGTTCGTAAATTGATTTAATTGTCGAGCCTGATTGGAATTAAATTGCTGTCTCACGAATCCTGAATATTTTGCTACCATTCCAGTTACGCTTCCGTAGGGAATGCCACCTAAAATAAAATAATAATAGTTGATATATATTCGTAATAACAATTGGTAAACAATCATCGTGACTCTAACAATTGAGTTGAGTTCGAATTAAAAAAAAGAAATTGGACGAGTAGTTCAATTAACGAACATTAATTATATATAACCAGAGATTATATATTGTATATAGGTACAACAAATATACAATATACAATATTGTATATACAATAAGTACAATAAGTACAATAAAATAATAACAATTAATAATATATCAATAGTAAGCATCGTAATTCTGACAATTAAGTTGAGTTTAGTGTCAAGAAAGAAATTGGGCGAGAAGTTTAATTATACATACAGTAAATATATATATACGTACACATAAATACACAATAAGAACAAATAAAATGATAATAATTAATAATATATTTATAATAAGCATCATAGTTCTAAGAACTGAGTCGAGTTAAAGTGAAAGAAAAAGTTAGACAAACTTTTAATTAACGATGTTTCATTATATATTTTTTAAAAAAGTTAAACAATATTTTATCTTCAAAATAACAATTATAATGATTGCTTTTACATTCAGTTACGTTTCTACGTGGCGGATACGATTTGAATCTGACTGCAAGATATTCGTAGGGATATTGTAAGTCGACACCGCCTATGCAAGCGTTGAAGCGTTGAAATCTCTACTGCGCGCATTGAGGTTTCTATACTAAAGTCGTTATACCACACGCGATTGAAAACTCCAATAAAATCCAATATTATTTTATCCTGTTTCTATAACCTTGTCCGATGGAATGAAGTGATTTTCCACTTTAATTGTCAATTTAAACCGTTTACGATAAAAGTGAAAGGAATTCGAAGGAAACGTGTCTCGAACCTCAGTGCCGTCCTCTGTTGCGGTTTAATCGAATGTGTGAAAGCATAGTGGCTATTTTTATCAACTTTGAAGCTAATTATAATGATAATACATGATAAAGTAAGAAAATTATTTGTTTATAAATTAAAATGTGAGATTACGTTCTTTTGTCACGGGTTGTGCAACATAAAAAGGAAAGTAAGCAGACTGACTTACCATACGCCAGTCCGTTCACCATTTCTACGATTCCTGCACTGTCTGGTGCGGCTGTCGATAAATTCAGCAAACCAACGGACAGTAGAATGATCTGTAAGCAATTAATTATTATCATTTTATAAACGAACGCTGGAACAAAATAGAATAATTGTTTCTTTTAGCCAAATTAATATAATTTCGTTTCGAAGTTAGAGGTACTTTGTTACTTATCTAATATGTGTTCTCAATCAGATACTGTAGACAAAGAAATTATTTTCCCATATTATTAAAACAATATTCAGTTCGTCGATGTAAGAGAATTCAGTTGGGTATCAGATTTCTAATTAAAAAATTACTAGCAAGATAAGTCTATTATCCGCGAGTTTAATTTCACGATAGATAACATAGATAATTACAGAAAATGACAATTGTTGACAGAAAGTATGCCATTATTTGCATATTAGTTTTTACTTGATACTACTTTACAAGCAGGATATTTCATTGTCACTCGAAATTTAGAAATCTCGCGAACTGTCAAGCAAACACGTTTGAAACATTAACTGTTAGATGTTAACTGCCTTCGCTTTCTCTTGTTATTTCTATTTTTTGTTTAAAGGAAAAAAAAGGGAAAACAAGAATGTACGTGTACAGTTAGAATATACAATTTCATTCGAATGCACCGTTTAAGTACGGTTTAATTTTATTTCAGCACACGTAGCCGTGTGTTTCGTTCGTCGAATCGCAAAACAAGAACGAAACTCGAGTACAAACTCGAAGATTGAATTATAGGCTCGGCATAAGGTTACTGTTAGCCAATGCAAGGCCAGGATTTCGTTTCCACGATTTTCGTCATTAAGGGACACTACACAACATTCAAATTTAAAAATATTTACATCTGAACTCTTAAAATTCATTAAATTAAAACGATATACTCGAGAAAAGTCACGTAAAAGATATATTTATATTTCAATTAATTTAAAAATTTAATTTAGGAATTACACAGTCGAAAAATTTGATTTAGGTGGCTATTTTCGTTCGTAATCAATTTGAGAAGATTCGATTGGAAAAGTTCATTGAACATACTTCTGACTTTAGCAGAACTGTGAAATGGACCTTGGAGAATTTAATTCACCTCTCACGTTAGTCATGCAATTCATATTGCATTTACACTACTATTTTTTCTTTTTCGTACTAGTTAAAAAACATTTATAGAACCAAATTTGAATAATCACGTGAAGAACACCGATTAGATACTATCAAAGCATATACTTTCTCTAATTTTTTATCGATTCTTTTCTTTCTCACTGATACAACATTTCATAATAAATTGGTTATTTTTAATTTCCAGTACTTCAACACTGTAAGAGAAATAAATCTTTCAATGAATAAACATTCTGTATAGATAATTCTGAATCTTGTAAATTCTTTGTATTTCTCAGTTCTTTTCAAAAATGGTCATATGACAACACTTTATCACACTTCACTGCATAAAGATTGTTATTTATATCTTTGTGTATGAAAATTCTCTTCTAGAAATAAATATACTGTACTGTCAAGTAACACTGCTTATTTAAAATACCAATTTCAGAAAATTACAAAGTATTCTCGTGTTTATTTTCACGGGGAACGAGCACTGAAGCAGTGACGTACCTTCGTAGGAAGCATATTGACCTTTAGTCACGCCACGGGACTAAGAAAGAAACTAAAGCTTTAAACTAACGATCGAATTATATACGGGGCTTGGCCTCGCAGTTGGCCAATGAAACGCTTGTATTCCCTTTCAATATCGAGTGTTATTCATTGATACAGATTTTATTAGAATGTAGTGAATATCTAAAGGATATCGTCCACCTTGATCTTGATGAACGTTCAGCTACCACTCATATCCACGATGTCAACGAAATAGACAAAATACATTGTGATTCGTACTTTTGTCAGAGAAAATCTTACGATGCACTTCGATAACAAAATTTGATATACGTTACTCGTTGAATAAATTGAAAGTAATAAAATATTAGAATTAATATGTGAAAGCACTGAAAAACTTCATAAAGTATCAAAAAACAAAAGTATTTTGATAAATTTTTATTCTAATAAATTTTTAATTATTATTTAATGTATCTCTAATATTTGAAAAAATAGTTTTTGTCAGTTGCATACTATTAATCCCTAAAATTAATAATTGACAGTACCGAAAGGTCTTCTTAATTAAACATTGAAGAACAGGTATATTTTGATTAATTTTTCATACTTACGACAAATTATTATACTTCCAAGTAACATACTAAATAAATTACTTAATTACCTCGCCTATATAATTTTCTGAGTATAGCGATATTCAGACCATGAAGACCATAACTGCATTTAACTTAATTAAACGATTATTTCCTAAGCATCGAGTGATTAATATAATGGCACGAATCATCATTCTAAACCGCGTAATATGTTGTAAAGTGCAAGTGCGCCGTGCTTCGTCATAGAATTATCGATGAATCATTTATGATGTCTGCATGATGAACGAAAAAATGACTGACATGTTACTTACTAAATTTCATGGAGAAATTGTGACATTCTACTGCGGTGAATTAGATCAAGGATATCCACTTCGAAACAAGGATTGACGTCACGTAATGAGAGTAACAATTCAATGATCTTCG
>NIPQ01112661.1:0-14560 GCA_002806875.1 Lepidotrigona ventralis hoosana
TTGTTTCGTATATGAAATTTATTAAATTTCTATGTAAAGAATTCTATAACTTGCATTTTTTCAACTTCCATTTTCATTCTCTGAAATTATACATTTACACGCGTAAACAACGAAAACATCCATCCGATAAAGTATCAAGCTCCAAAATTGCGAATCTTCAATATAAATAATATCGGCCTCTCCATCAAACAAATAAAACAATCTTTCTCTTTCAATTATTTCTGTGATATCTTATTACATTTAATTGTACTTAATTATATTTAATTCACAACTGAAGAATCGATTGCAGCCAAGAGATTAAACGAACAAATTATCGAAATGTTAAACATATTTCATTTATTGAAATGCTGCTCGACTAAGCATAAATTAGAAAAAGGAAAAAGAATAGTGACTTTGTAGATCGATACTCGAACGATCCAGAGGATCGATAACGAACAAGTCTGCTGTCTGGTGACGATATTTTTCGAGAAGAGCTCGAGAGGTACGCGTGTTGACTCACTTGGTTCACGCAGAACGATAAGACGAGCACGTCTAACGAGTAGATAACTGTTTTTCTTGGAAAAATTGCATGGTACCGATGGAACAGAGCACACCAATGGAATCTCGATGATTCATCGATCGTAAGATTCGCATAACTAATCTATGTATCTCAATACTGGGTGCAATATCGACGTGATTGCTCGGAAAGAAATTCTGTCGAATATAATTATATTGCTGGCCATAGCTAGGAAATTATTTCTTCTGAAGTGCAGATCTAACATTGAATTTCCTTATTAATTTTGTTTGTTTTGAAAGAGTAGAGAATTTCAAGATGACTGTTTCTCAGCTAAATTTAAAGTGATGTTTTAATGTAATATTCATACTATCCCATATTATATTCATTAGAATTCAAAGTTAACGCCATTAAGATAAACAATGTGTGTCTCGCAAATATGCTACATGCTGTAGTATTTTATAAAACTTCTCGCAAGAAGAATTTTATCAACGTATAATCTCAGACCAAAATAAAAGCTTTACTCTGACGGAAAATATCCCCTCAATTTCTACAATTTTGTTCCATTCGCTGGGCATTATAATTGACGCTTTACGCGCAGTGCTTAGTGCATTTCAACACTCATCGATTTTGCTCGATCACCGTCGTTCCTTAAACTGCAAAAGATCGAATGCAAACACGAACGTCGGTTCTCTTATCAACGAATGATAAAGTCTAATACCGTAAAGAAAAAAAAAAAAAAAAAAAAAAAAAAAAAAAAAAAAAAAAAAAAAAAAAAAAANTCACGTGGAATGAGCTACTCGACTGCAGTTTCACAGCACATAATCGAGAGTTAAGAAAAGTGAATCGTGTCAATTCTCGCGTGATAAATTTCATGGGAGAAAAGAAGGGGCGCACGAGTAGCTGATGAGAAGAAAGTCGATGGGAGGAGGGGGTGAGTCGGTCGTTCATTTAAGAATTTTGTCTCGTTAGTCAAATCATGTTCACCTCGTTGGCCCCGCGCTAGTTGATACAATTAATTAAGCAGTCTGTCGGTGTTGCAGCCTTCGCGGAAATTTGATTAGAAGCGACAGAGAAAGCGATTCTGTCTTCTTTCCTCTTTAACGGGCCTCGTTTTTTCCGGATATCGGTGTCCATTAACGCGACGATTAGTCGGAGGATACTTTTTAACTCGTTTCTCTTGTTTAAGACAGCTCTGTTCGAGGGGAAGTGATTAAATGAGTTCTCATTTAACTTCACGATTTATTGATGCCTCTCTTTTGAATTTTTATATATAAGTGAATTTAATATATTTTTACGTAGACAGCCTTTTTCGAAAGTGTACGAAAGCTTTTATTAAATTCTCAATCATTTTTACTAAGTATTCCTTTATTCTTTTTTACTAAATCATTAAATTCCTCCTTCGCTAGTAATCGAGATAGATTTTCCAGAAGGAAGAAAATCGAAGTAGATGAATATGCAACTCCAGTTTCCCAATTTAATATAAAAATCTATCTATCCTTCGTTTTTTTTATATTTCTCCGAGGACGTAGAATCGAATTAATCGACAATAAAAAAAATCACAAAATGCTCCAATGCTCCACAACAAAGAATTACGAAAAATTGTGTGAAAAAATTCTTTTTCAACTATTTGCACATTTTATTACAAATTTTCTATGGAAAATGAAACTAGTTTTATTTCTTGGATAATTAATGGTTCGATGCTTAAGAGAAGGAATTCTGTTTCTTATTTTTCGACACATTGCGAAGAGTTCCTCCCCTCATTTTGATAAACTCCGACACACCTTTTTAAACCTGCTCGTTTTAACTTGACTGGCCACATAGTTGCGATTTTTCTCGCGAGCGAGCGAGCGAGCGAACGAACGATCGGCTGGCGCAAATCGTGAAACAATAAAAATTAATCGCTGCAAAATTAACAATTTGTCCCGCATCGGAACACCGAAGATACTGTGCATCCTAAACGCCGACAAAAGAAAGATCGATTAAATCTTTCCCGTATAAACCGTATAAATGTTTATTAACCTCTGATTTTAATCGAAACTTGATTTGCTCGCGGCTCGTTTTACTTCGATCTGAAATTCCAAATCTGTAAGCAATTTACACAATTAATGGATTTTTATATATTCAAAGTGATATAAAATATATAGTCCGTGTACATCTGTAGTACAATGTACAAAGAGTTGTAAGTTCATTTTCTTTTGTTTTGAGATATCGAAGTGTTTGCATTTGCACCGACTATGTAATTGTAATTCCATTCGGTTAACGAAAATTCAATTGATTAAAAACAAACGAATATTTTAAATTATAAATTGTTTATAAGTAAACAGTTCACATCGGAGTATATCTATGTTAATTTTTTCTTTTACACCACTTTCAAAGTAAACGATCCATTTAATTTTCAACGAATAAAGAACTTGCACCTCCTGCGGAATAAGATCTCAAAAAAAATTATATGTAAGTAACGATTTTGAAATTTTAAAATTTAGAAAAACAACAGTGATATTATCACACTTTTATACTTTATAATTTATAGAGTTGACTATGAACTCTGAACAGCTCATACATTCATTTGTATTATATATATATTTTTAAATTTATTTTAAACTTGGCCAATGTAGTGTCGGGTTGCCACAGTGTTAATGAAAAATATTTTATCATTAATTTGTTGCAATTATCTTAAATTTCATCCGACAATTTTATCTTAAAATATTTCACGAACAGCTGTATAACGACGATGTAGTATGATATTGAAATTGCAACACCGCCAAGGAACAAGTATCTGCTCACTGGAGATTTCTGAAGGCAGCATTGTAGCCAGAGAGAGAGAGAGAGAGAGAGAGAAAGAGAGAGAGAGAGAGAGAAACCGGAGGAACGCTTTATTTTTAGAAAGTCGACTTTTACGAGGCGTTGAATGAACTGTAATTAAATCTTCTCCGTGAAGGATGTGCTTCATTCTTTCAAAATCGGTTTCTCTCCTTCTCGTTCACCCTTTCGAGCATGCGAGAAACCGCGTGTTACGACCTTGTCCCTCAGGATCGTCGGCCCCCGGTTCGTTCGTTCGTTTTTCCACGAGAAACGCGCGGGAATACCCGACGAATAATTAACAAAATACGATTTAATCTACGCGCAAATAGTATAATCTGTCTCGTTTCTTTTTCTCTTTCTATTTATCTATCGTGTCGTACGATAGCTGTAGGATGTGAATAAACAAATGGAGAATGCAAACAAACAAATCCAGAATAAACAAATAAACAAATCGAGATTGCATGGTTACACGATTTATCTGCTATATTATTAGCGACATTTTGAATGTTCGTCGAAATTATCGATCGACAATTTTCGAAACGGTTTTCACGCGTGCCCGATTGATACTAGGCGATAACGAGATTATTAAGTACGAATGTTTAGAAATGTTGTTGAAATTTGTAAAAGATTATTATACTTTTTTTTCTGGCTGTAGAAAAAAATATTCTCGGTTTTTGTAGATAAAAGAAATATATATAAATATTGTCAGTCTAATGAAGACTCTAATATCATTTTTTCTATGAAAAATAAAAAAAATTATCAAATGAATTGTCACATTATAGAAGATCATAAACAAATACCTTATATTTACATTTGAACATCTATTTTTAGTATCTGTATATCTTATTTCAATTTAAAGGTTTCTTTTAAATACTCGTTGAACGTTTTGATCACATTTCACTTTTATCTACAAACATAAGAAACATTTTTATAAGGAACAAAAAGAACCTTTATGAATCGCTTCTAGAATTTAAAAATCCCGAAACGTCGCCTAAAATCGCTAAAGTAATTTAATATTTCTGAAAATATAGATGCAGATATAAAAATTATCGTACAAAACGAAGAAACTTAAATAGAATTCTTCGACGATAACTCTTCCCTCAGAACCGTAAGGAATATTGTTCAGGGAATAAAAGCAGATAGAAAAAAAATACTTCAAAAAAATAATAATAATATAAACGTTCATGGCTGTAGCCATAGGAATACAATATGAACAAAGAAACTGAAAGCCTCGGTCATCGATATTTCCAATTAACGCCGATCGTACTGCTCTTCGTACTCGTAGCAACAAAGAATTTCGCTGATCCGACGAACAAAGGTTCGACAAAATTTTTTTGTTTCGCCGACGACTATTTTCATCGAAGCGGCCGTTTCCTATCGCGAACGAGACGGAGCCACGAAATAGAGTTCGCGAGATCAAGGGGCCAGGTAATTACACGGGTTCACGATCGATTCCTCGGCCGAGTAATGAATTTTTTACGACGCAACGCCGAAGAAGATCCGCTCGATCGTTCGTCCGCGGACGGCCAAGCCCGTGTCCGATCAGCCAAGGCGTCGGCCTGAGTCGAAACGACGCGATGTGCACGTAAAATGGTCTCGCCATTCTTCATCCCTTTTCAAACTGACAGAGAGAGAAAGAGAGAGAGAATGTAGCTGCGTAGCTGTATCGTTCAGTTGTGATTAAAAAAAAGAAAAGAAACAATTTATTAATTTAACACGCCAGCAGGAAACATTAGTCGCGTCGAATCGTTTTGTTGCAATTGTCGTGGATCACTTGGAAATCGTTACGTGTATGTTAATAATTTAGAGAGAAAATACAGTGTAATTTATGGAAATGATTGTGTGTAATTATTTGTGGTATTTTCGATATATATAATAATTCCATTATTGTACTGTGCGAATTGGAGGTAGATACTTGTGTCCTTCCTTTTTTTCTTTTTTTTTTTCTCGTTTTATATCGTTTTATATCGTCACGGTACGCTGTTGCATTTTATCGGTCTATCGTTATAATGGTGACACTGTCTCCTTCTTAATCACTTAATTAATTATAGCCTTTCGATTAAATTGACTGTGTAATTTTTTGGTAGCTTTTTCTTTTTTCATGAATAACAGTTGAAATTTTGTTTCTGGAAGGTTGAATGTTTCTCTTTTTCTTATTGAAACGACTGGAATGTCTCTATGTTTTTAGATCAATTTCAAATTTTTCGTAGAAATTTTATAGATCCACGATAGTGTACATTTTTAGTGTAACATATATATTTTTCAACACTAAATTCTAACATTAAATTAATTAAAAGTCCGTTTAGATAGAAAGATATCGAGAACTGAAGAAAATTATTATACACCAATTCTTCTATAAATCAAGTTTTATTTTCAATTAAGATTTAAGATCTATGAGACTCGTACGATTTTTAGAAATACATTTTAAGAAAGATCGTTTAAAATAGAATTTCACGCAAAGTCCAAAATTTCATTTTTTAGTTCCATGTTCCTTGATCGATCATTAAGTAAGTATACATACACAAGAGCATATTAGAGAGGACCCATTGCTCGATAAGGCCTAATCGATAATTGTCGCTTCGTTGACTAACTGGCATGTGTACTATGCAGAATGTCTCATTATGAAATTACGCAACCACGTCCTTCGTAGCTGACTTAATGAGAAAATTCTAATTAATGTTTCCTTAAAAATTTTTTATCCTTCGCTTCGCGTCTCTTTCATCGTCTTCCAAGAAAAGTTCATCGTTAGTTTGAGTTTTACAAATTCATTTTTCTATATACCTACTGATAAACAAATTTGTAAGTTATTAAAATTCATTTCTTTAATATTTAAGTGATTTTTGTCAAGCTCAAAACTTCCAAAATTGCAAGCTCGTTCAATGCAAGTGACACGAATAAGTATATAAATATATAAAATATTCATATATTTAAAATTATGTATAATTACATATGTTATATGTGATTGTATATAATTATTTGAAAATTATGTATGAAATATATAAAGTATGATACACCTGATAATATTTAATAGGTAAAATTATTTTCTACCTAGACTTCATTTTATTTTTCAATTTCCGTAAAAATAAAAAAAATAAAAAATAAAATTGCATCCGTAGCTTAATATTTTATAATATTTAATATAATAATATTTAATATCCGTAGCTTATTTTATAATATTTAATAGGTAAAATTATTTTTTACCTAGACTTCATTTTATTTTTCAATCATCTTCGTAAAAATAAAAAGAATTAAAAATGAAATTGCATCCGTAACTTAATTATAATCGCAAATATAATCTATTGTACTAACTTTTGCGTATTTTAAAAAAAAATATTCGAGATTCATTTTAGGTTAGGTATTAATTGTAATTATCAACAATTCTTTCTAACTCGAATTACATTACGTTTTATTATAAGCTTTCTTATCATTGACATATTACGTGAAAGATATTTAATATTGCCCGAAGGTGTGAATTTAACAGAGGTGTCCTTGTTTAAAATCGCAATGTCCTGCGGAGGTGGTCGAGTGCAAGGCGAGAGCAAAGGGTAGGCAGTTTGCCTGACGCTGACTTTTTCAGTCTCAGTGTCAACCCTCCCGGTTGTTTCACCCTGCGACTCACCCGATTCCTTGTACACATTCCTCTTAACGTGACTTTTCTTCCTACAGGAACCCGTTTAACTAAGGGTAACAAAAATTCGATTTAGGCCACGAAACAAACCTTGCAATTCTGTATGTGTAATAGATTAGGTCTCATAATTAATTTAAACGGAAGACTTTAAAAGAAATTCCAGAGTAATTAATGTATTTATACTATTATGATATGATATGTACATTATGCATATTATATAATATAATATCTATATTATACATATTATATTCCGATTTTCGTCATTGGAAATTAAATGTAAATTAAAACATTGTAATGTTACTTTTGTGATTAAATGTAAATTAAAACAATGTTGATTTACTTTTAGATAGTTTTTTGTTTATCGAAGGAAAGAAAGATCACAGTATCATTTTCTACCTTTCGAATGACAAAATAGAAATTATCATTTTTAACTGTTTAATTAGACATTAATCGAGAAACGATAGTCTTCTAGACAATTTAATAAATGAAAAACAAAGTTAAAACAACAAAATTTCTTTTTAATCTACCTTTTTAATCTATCTTTTTGTACCTAACACAAGCACAAATATCGAATGGTAAGTAGAAATTTCTTTACCAAATGAATTATTTAATATAAAATTTAATATAATATAAAATATTTAATATAAATATATTTTATATATATTTTAAATATATATATTTTATATTTAACATAAAAATTCACAAGCTTAATTTTCGTTTGTTTTATATGAAAATACTACAATGTGTAATCTTAAAAAAATTCACATAAAAGAAATACAACATTTTTTGATATTACTTGTTTTTAATTAAAAAATTAATATTTTTGACTGATGCCACTTTCGCATTAAATAAACACAATATTACGACTATTATATTTCGACGTTTCTTTGAACACGGAAATTAAAAAAAAAAAAAGTTCACAAGTTGAAAACATAGAATAAGTATCTCTAATAATAAGTTCCCGTGCATCACGGTCAAGTGTCCGAATGAAATCGCTTTTTATACGCGATCGCTATCGGCCGCTTGATTTCGACGCGGGTTAATTGCGATAACCGTTAGGCGTATGGGGGATGGCGACATATGCTCTCCTCGGGGTTAAATAATCCGGCCGTGACTCGTCGGATACACACGTCGACGTGACGAGCTTTCGTGCGGCTCGTCGGCTCGTAAAAACGCTTGACACGCTACGCCCACGCAACCTGCACGCTCTTTCACCATATGTCTATCTTTCCGCCAGCGATTCGCGACTTATTTAATCGTACAGCGAGAGCAAACTCGAGGGAGCACGCGATTTTATGGGGTCTTTTTTTTTCCTTCTTTTTTTTTTTTTTTGTTTTTTTTACAAAGGTTGGTAGATTGTTCACGGCTACCTGTCGTTCAGTCTCATTTTAATCAGTTGTTTGAAAGAATAGGTTTTTATTTAAAACTTCGGCCTTTGGAAGGGATTTTTAGCGAAGAAGAAATTTGCCTTTTGCGGCCGTTTCTTTTTTTTGAAAAGAAATTGAAATTGTTATATTAACCAAATACGAATGAAACGGATGTTACAACGAGTGGCATTAATTTAAACAAATTATCAGTGGAAAGTAATTTCTTTTTGAACGTGAGAAACGACGAAATGCAATGAATATTAAAGTTATTATTAATTGAACATTATGAATTAAACGAATATTAAATATTACAAGTAAAATTGATATCACAATGAATAATATTAATTGAATTAAATGAATATTGAAGTTATTGTAATATCGAAGGTAACGAATCCATGAAAATCTACTTCCACAGAATAACTGAAAATCGCTCGATTGTATGAACGTATAACCAATCCACTCGTCTCATAAATCATTCAGACAGAATCAAATTCACACAAGTGCAACCGAAATTCAAGAACACATGACCTACTTCTACTGAAAACACACGGATCTTGCGTGAACTGAAAGAAATTGTTTCTAAAATTACTTGTGTATAAAGTACCGAGAAACTCTTTCGATTCAATATGAACGAACAAATCTTCAGCAGAGAAACTGTTCTCTACATCCGCGAAGAGGAAATCTCTTGAAATTAGTCAATCACACGGACGTGTTACCGGTTTTCACGGCCTATAAGTCGATACCGGCGCCGATAAGAACGCGTGTTCCCATCGACGTAAACGCTGCGCTTTGGTAAACGTTCACGAAGGGGTAGAAAATCCCGTGGCCCGGCCAGGCTGCACGCAAGTTTCAGTGCTTTCGAGCAGTTATGGAGGGCGCATGCCTGCATATTTCATGAGCAAACAGACTTCAACCCCCCGTGGCATGCGCTGCAACCATCCCCTTTGCGTCTCTCTCTCTCTCTATCTCTCTTTCATTGCTTTTTCTCTCTCTATCTCTCTCTTTCTGTCTTGCTCGCTCCAACAACCTTTCGTCAAGACCAGCAGAGCTTCGACGAGACTGGGCCCGCTTCAAAAAGACTTGGCTGGGAGGAAAGCGCGCGCGGGGGCCGAATTATTAACGAACTTCCGCCTGGTCAACGCTAAGTCCTACCCCTTCTCTGCCTCTACTTTCTCTACTTACTCTGCCTGGCGTATTTTCTGCCCGGGGTATCGTTTGATCGAGCTTATTAATTATCGCGACGTCGAATTGATCGCCAACCGAGTTGACGATGGAATATCTGAAAATTTCTCTGCCATCGAAAAAGCTTTGTTCCGACGAGACACGTCCATGGGTACGGGCTTTGGATTTGATAGCAGGCAATCAAATGCATGTTTCTTCTGGCTTAGTAAATAACAGTAGGCTATACTAGAATATGATTCTTCTTATCTCTAAACTTCACAATAGTGATAATAATTATACGAATGGTAATAAAGATAATAAGTAATAAATGAAACAATGGATAATTATTAATAAGAGTGAGAATCAAAAAATCCATAATTTTGCAAGATTTAATTATATTTGACAAGAGCAACAAATAGATATGACATACACCTAAGACTAATTCTCACATGCGTATGTACTTCATTTTTAATATCCGGTACTCATTAATTATTCAATTGCGATTCTTTCATTGGATAAAACTACTTTATCTTCCCAAACTTGGAATTATGTGCGCATAGATAGATAAAGCAAACCAAACCAAAATCATACCGATATAATATCAATTGTTTTAAACTCTCTTTCTACTCTCGCTGCTACGTACGTTTTTACGTATTACCAAGTCTTCACGAAGATTCTCAAGAGTTTCTCTCGTTCAAATAAATAGCCATTTCCTGGGAAATTTGATCGAACTAGGCATCGGTGACCACGCGGTGACGGCATCGTTTTCGCAAGATAGACTTTCAGCGTGAAAATGGCAAGGAACTTTGCGCGACGGAGATCGGTAGACGCAAAAATCAGCTGTTTGCACAGCGCTGTTTTTCATCAGGCAGCGCAACATTATCGCCTCTCGATCGGATCGGTGAACGCCCGATAAATCGCGACGCTTATTTACCGTGTCTCGTTTCCTCTTTCTCGTGTCGACGAGCAGCTTTCATCGGAGGGAAAATAAGACGTTTTTTCCTACAGTTTTCAACGAAAGACTCGACAAATGGAAATTGCACGACCAGAATCTAATATCGAAGGAGAGATTTTTCACTCTTTTCGAAAGGCTCACGGAAGAAACGGGGACGTCAATTTTGAATAAATTTCGAGTTTTTTCTACGATCCTGTATGAGCTCTTCACCACTGGCTAGTTTGATATATAAGAAAATATGAAGATTTTTATTGTCTGAAATTGTGAATTTCATGATGTTAAATTTTTCGAGAAATGTTAAGCAATTCCGAAAACTCGACGTTTTTTTCTCTCTTCCTCGTGGACCTTTCATCCGTATTCTACGGAGGTTTCTATGGAATAATTCTTTGAACGATATCGTTAATCGTCGGTTTGATAAAAGTGTTTGTATTATCGGCGCGGAGGGGCTCGTAGAGAGGATGAAAAATATGTATAGTGTTTAATTTGTTGACACTGATTATTGGATTTCTCGGTAACGTTGTTTTGGTCTGAGAGAGATTTTTATTAAACAGTTTGTTTTCACTTAGAAATGACAAAAATTGTAATTTTTGTATTCCTTTCGTTTTTTTTTATACGAATAAACTATTTATTATACAAATGGCACTTTTTATCTCACTTAAAAGAATATTCATTCTTTTCGTCTTTGACACGATTCAATGTTTTCTATAGAAAATTAGTACCTAATTTATTCCATTAGATTATTTATCGAACAATTTCATTCTATTGTGAAATGGACATATTTGCGAATCATCGTACAACAATCTAAATTTTTCTTTTTTCAGAAGAATATTATTTATACCAACAAATTATTTTTGGAATATTTACATTCATTGATAGGAAGAAATCACGTAAAACTATCGTATAAACACTAAATAAAAATATTAATAAATAAAAAATTCCTCCAGCATCATTCTATAAATCTCGTTCTCTTTTAAATCACACTCGACTCTTAATCTTTTTCGATGCTACGAGTGTTTATTATAATGCAGTTACTTATAAACTGCTTCCAAGAATATTTCTATAATTTACGAGGCTCCAAAAATCCGCTTTTAGATAACGTGACACAGTTTCATACATTTGTTGCTTACAAAATTCTTTCAAGGATATTTCTGTCACTTAAGAAGCTCTAAAAAATTATTTAAGATAATGAAAAAATACTGAGACAAAAAGAACACAAATCACCAAAAAAAAAGACCTTACGTAACCAAAAAAATTTCTCTCCTTCCTCTCCTTTCGTTACTTAAGCCTCGGCATCGCATTGCGAGAGAATTCATTTCAATTAGATTATCGCGAGCGTAGAAACAAAATCACGGCGTCGCGTCTCACCGGAGCCAACAACAGCCGTATCATTGCTCTCTCGAGCCGCAACAATGCGAACAATAGTTCGTCACGTGGCCTGGCTGCCGGTTAATAACGCCGTGATAAAGGAGCCGGCGATGTTTTACAAACACCCCCCGCCACGTGACTGGCCACCCCCTGTCAAAACATTCGGTATACCAGCCGAGATATTCGTACCCCTGAGGGTTCGAACCTGACCCCCTCCTTTTTTTCTCTTCCTATTTGGGTTCGTGCCTGAACGACGTTACGTCGTCGTCGCCTCTCTCGCATCGTTCGTGCACGTGGACCACGTGGTGCTGGAAATTTGGAGTCTGAGAACTCCGTGAATCAGTGCACGAGTTTAGAGATGAAACTTTAATCGCCCGGTAATTCGTCGATTCGAGTCAGGAGATTTCGAAACGTTTTTATAGGATTTTTGTATGTGGATTTCTGTAGGAAATTTAAAAGTGCAGAAACATGCATTTTGAGTTTCCGGTTACTGAATTAACATGATTTTTTTTTTTTACGTGTTTTATTGCACGTCTATCTTGTGATGATTTTATATTAAAATTTGAGGTTATTCAGTTGCCTCTCTTTCTTCTTTTATCCGTGTATTCATTCGCAATGAATATCTTTACCATAACTTTTGTATACATTTCATAGAAACTGATTTTACTAATCATGATAGTCTTTTATCACAGTGTTGATGAAATCCCAAAATGTTTCGTGTAATGCAAGATTGTTGGGTAATCTAAAGTAGTCACCCAACTTGATGACTTTACTAATTTTTAGATCCTGCGGTATATATCTTCGTAGTTTTTATTCAGCGTTAAATTCAAGAAAATTAATTATTACGTTGAAACATTTTTTCATTTGACGAATTAATTTAAGGTGACACTTTCTATACGTATATTCATAAAAATTCTTGTACACGAAGATATAACGACATGTAGTGTACCATCGTTTCTCTTTTTATCACGTCCATCTCTCAAGTACCAAAACTGAGAACCCGTCACGTGCCAATGCGATTTCTCAAGAGAAAACTGCCTCTCTTCTTTGCAACTCTCTCTGATCGCTCGTGGTTGGCCACGGTTTTCCCACGATCGAGTCGGCCACCTATTTAAAAAGCAATCGTCTTCGAACGTCGGAGAAGTTAATCGCGACGCGGGTACTAGATGATGTAAACTACCCTCTCGATGATACTCATAGGTCCATCGACGTTGAAACCAATTCCCCGAAGCGACCAACGCATCCCCTGCGTTACTCCTATAATTTCCCATGTGTTCTGAGTGTATATAGTGAGTCAAAAAAGTATTGACTTGCTCTTTTTGAAAAAAGATAAAAAATTATATGTATTTATACTTTATTATATTTATTAATATTTTATTATATTTTATTATATTTATATATATATATATATTTTATTATATTTATTATATTATTTATATTTTATTATATTCATTAATATTATATTATATTATATTTACTAAAATTATATGTATATTTGAAATATTGTATATTGTACATATGAAAAATCTTTATAGTCTATGTATATCGAAGTGATGTCATATATTAATATAAAACATTTCTCGTAATTTCTTCTAATTTATTAGCAAAAAATATGGCGCAAGAAGATATCTTTTACGTTAGTAGACAAGTGCTATTAAGAATTTAATTCTAAATCAGATTACGTTAGAACTTAATTAGAATTGAATATTTAATGTTATTAAGAATTTTAGTTAAAATTTATTTATGAATTAGAGTAAATGTTAAAATCAGGATTTAATTATAATTTGTCTTGCATGCCTTATTAAGAATTTTGACTTTAATTTATTTGTAGACTAGATTTACAAATTAAATTATAAATCAGACTGAATATAAATTCGAATTTAATTATAAGATAATCTTCACTTACTTAAATGTGTAAGTATATAAATTTGAAGCTTAATTATTGTAGATATTCTTCTCACAAACATGATTCTGTTGCTTAAAGAAAAAAAAACCTCTCACTGTTTCATTGAAATGATAGAAAAACATTTTTTCCTATCTTTTTAAAAATAGTAAAAATAGTCTAAGCAATCATCTTTTTAAAAATAGTAAAAATAGTTCTAAGCAATCATCTATAACAATTTAAACAAACTGTACTATTTATAGATTCGGTGTGGATTACTTCATAATTATTTCTATCCTTTATCTTCGTATGATAAATTTTATATTTAGGAAACGCATTTCCCTCCCCTTCAAAGTACAAGTTCAACGATTGAAGGGTTAATTCTTCTTCCATCATAAATTATCTCCAATGATTGCAACGTAGAATAAAAAGATAATAATTTTTACTCTCACATTCAAAGCAATCACGTCGTGGATCGTCGCGAAAATTCTTAAGAATAACCAAGATTTGGCGAGACATGGCCACGGGGATGTACCTAGGGGGAGCGAAGATACGCAGAATTTTACTTGGAGACTCGATTATGACAGGACGACGGGACGAGCGAAACGGGCTTCTAGTTGACAGAACAAACAGGTGATGGTTCCAGCGATCGTAAGACTGGTAAACATATATGCTGGCCCGCCGCAGCGCGTTACCAAGCAAACAGACAGCNATGCTGGCCCGCCGCAGCGCGTTACCAAGCAAACAGACAGCATCAAAATGCATTAGCCGATTCTGATAATTCCGATTTACGATGCGCTTATGGCCGCTAATTGTCTGATTTATCGGCGATGTCGGCGCTAATGCGATTAACAAGCGTTATACCAGGCGGATTCGTTCGAAAACCCTCGCGTTAACGTATCCC
>NIPQ01112687.1:0-14480 GCA_002806875.1 Lepidotrigona ventralis hoosana
CAGCAACGAGAAAAGATGGGCCACAGGTCGACTAGAGTCTCACTACGACGAAGAGGATGCTTCAGACGATGAACTGATAGATCCAAAGGATACCGGACTTGACAAATTTCACTGGCTGTTCACTCCTAATGTTTCAACAATTTTATGGGAGCTGCATGTTTGGATCAGAGATCCTGATCTTGTGTCTGATTAATATATTACGTCAGAAAATTGAAAGACCATTAAATTGAAATATCGTCAGTTCGTGTGTATAACAATGTTTCAACAATTTTATGGGAGCTGCATGTTTGGATCAGAGATCCTGATCTTGTGTCTGATTAATATATTACGTCAGAAAATTGAAAGACCATTAAATTGAAATATCGTCAGTTCGTGTGTATAACATATTGTATAATTGTACAATTGTACCTGTGCTTATTTTTCTTCTTCTTTCTTTTTTTCAAGGGTGGATCTTCTACTTTCACATTCTACGATTAAAATTGCTTCAAATATTATTGGAGTTGTGTGTTTGAATTGAAGACTTCGATTTTGTGTAGTAATTAATATATTACGTCAGAAAATTGAAATATCGTCGATTCTGCAAATTTGTAAATTGTACAGTTGTGTTTACTTTAACGCTAGAAACTATCGACGATTAAAGTATAAAATTTCCATCAAATACAGTGAAGTCAAAAAAATAAGGAAACTTTATAACACAATGGACTGTACGAGCTTTTATTTGTATATTTCACGAAAAATTATTTAAACATTTAAAAAATACGTCTGTAAAGCATCTAACAAAAATTATAAATTGGTCATTGTGAGTTTAGTAGTTCTAATGTTAACGGGCGAATCTTCCACTTTCATATTCAAAGATCATTTTTTTGTTGCGAAACAAAAGCAAAAAAAAGTGACATTGCTGTTTTCTCTTTGAAGTTTTACAAACTCAAACGAGTTCAAACAATTATTTTCCACATTCATTTCAAAGCGATCACACGTAAAGAGAAGCCTCCCCTTTACTCAGTGATCGCTGAGAAGTTGATCTGACGAACTTGGCGAACGTGCAATTGTATCGAAGTATGCCTGATGCAGCATTTTGCACGCATATCAGAGTAAATCCAAAACAAGCGAAACAAATCTAGGGGAAAAATTGAAGATAATAATCATGCCGACACATTGCCACTACGAAAATAAGACAGAAGGAAGCTGAGGCAAAGCTTCTAAAACGCATCTTTCTACAGAGATTTACATCTTTCGAGTTTTTTTTTTTTTTTTTTTTTTAGANGGAGGATTCGCAAGCGCAAAAAAGTCGAAAAGAACTCCCTAACGTGTAATCACACTAAACGCACCCTTCTGCAGCAAACATTCGTTCGCCAGCGCATTTATTAAAAATGAATTACACAACCAGCTGAACCGAGCCAAACGACCGACATCCATCAAACGTAAAGACGTACAATTTCGACAGAGGTATCTTTAAAGCCTGAACTGACTATCGCAGTTGGCCTTCCACCGCGGCATAACAAACACTGCCCGCTACTTCCTGCTTTCTCTATCCACGCTTCATCAGTCATCCTCGCGCTTCAGAAACTCGACGTTTAACTCGACGTCATGGAACGGAATCACCCCCGTCTCCTGGGAGACGAATGAATCCGCGGTGAATCGTCGATCGTGGATCCAGGAATCCCTCGCGCTATCTAGTAGCGATGTCTCGACCTAATAAAATTACACAGAGATCTATCTCTCATCGTCTCACGAGCAATTTTTGATGAATTTCAAATTCGCAATTTGTACATGAGACGAAGTAATAATTTAATAAAGTTAATCTTTTCGTTACAGTTTTCGTTTAAATAACGATTGATTGACGCTATGCACAGTTAATCATCATCAGAATATCGTAAGTAATCATTTTTCAAATTTTTATTCAAACGATATACCGATTATTTCTCGAGTCCTCCGTGTAAACAGTCACTGTACAAATATATTATTCGAACGATACTCAAATCTGATCGAAACACGCGGAAAGCAAAGGAAAAAATATCACCTTCGCAGCAATCTGGAACCACGTACGCATACAGATTGACGATGGCCCGCAGGTCTGTTGAGTTCTCGAACGAGTGATCGATTGAATCACTGGCCTAGAAGAGAGGGACGAGAGGATCTACAATTAAAGTTAGTCAGCTCAGATCACCGTGCGTAAAATTAAAGTAAAAGCAACGCTTCCCAACGCAACGGAGCAACGAGATATCCCGGCGGGTATCCCGGGACTCGCGAACTGATTCTAATCTTGCTTCCTCGCTGTAATCTTTATCAGATACCACTGATTAGCTACTGTTCCTGGTCCTTACGCCGGGGCTGGTCTCTCTGGAGGCGTGCTCTCCTCGGTTATCTCGAGGCTCCAGTCTTTCCAGTTTAATTCTCCGTTATCTATGGGCCTTCTAGTAACACGTCGGCATGTATCGTATCAGCCAGACTATCAGATCTAACTTTCGCGATGGATCTATTTACGAGCAGAAGTACAGCAGTCGGTACGGAAACGAAATCGAAGATCACTGTAAAAAAATTTATTTTCACGAATGTTTATTCTAATAATTCGTGTAATTGTCGTCTGTAGATTCTCTCCATTGAAAGTGATTTTTGTTTGTTTGTTTTTTTTATTTCTTACAATATAAGAGTTCTAAATTCGACATTATTTAAGACTTTGTCTAAATCCAATATCATTTAAGGCTCTGATGTTCTAATCAATCGAAAAATAAATATTTCAAGGAAATAATTAAATATCCTAGTAAGATGAATTAATTAATGATATATACATAGACGTAGATTGTGAATATACGTATGTACTTCTACCAAATTCAAATTAATCGAGATTCGCTTGTTGAAATGCTTCAAATAAGTATTTCTATCGTAAGAAATCTTCGACCTCACATCTCACGTATGCGAATATTTAAACAGATCTAGATCAGTGGGTCAATGTCAGCAGAACATTTCATATTCCTCATAATAAGTCCACCTATTTTCACTCGAATCCTCTGGAAAATTCTACGGATTTCAATTGCACGCATTTCACGAAAGTATCACGAAAATAATACCACTCAGGCGACGAAAGACCGCGCCTGAATTCATCAGCATCTCTTGTCAGTAAGAAAGAAAAAGAAAAACACGACGCGCTATCAGCGCGGAGGAAGGAGCTTGAAAGGAGATGGAAAGTAGAGAAAGACCAAGACTAGGCGATAGTCAGCCAGCCAGGCAGCCTAAGGAGCGTATTTTACGATTGAATCGATTATCCACGGCTCTGCACGTGGGTAACGTTCGCCGACGAACGTGTGTCGGACACGAGAAGTGTCAAGGCCTTCTCTCCACGGACTCTCTCTCTCTCTCTCTCTCTCTCTTTTTCTCTGAAACTGCTCGCTCGGATTTAGTTACGGCCCGTTTCTGTATCCTCCACCAGGTTGGCTGCTCTCGAGGCTGTGAGAAGGATGCAACCAGCAGCGGGCAACGCTGCTTAATCCCTCTTCGAGCGTACAGCGTGAATTCTGCAACATTTGTCGGACGTGGAACCGCCGCTCGGAACTGGATGCTGACAAGTGGCTGATATTTCTTTCGCGTCGTTACACCCCGCCTCGTCCATCGCCAGCCACGATTTCGAGCTTGCCTTTCATGGGCTGGCACCAATCGTAGATGGGACAAACGCCGCGTACAGCGGGGTCTGCCAGCCACCGGAAGGGCGTTTTGTTCTAATAAATCTCGCTTTGCCTGCGAGCGTGTTGAATCTGTTGTTTCACGGTGTTGAGTGTATTAGGAAAGACTGTGATGAATTTGATCGTTGCAAGGGTAGGAGGAGGACGGAATATAGAGCAGAACTTGGTTAGCACGAGTAGGATTGCATTTGTTGTGTCTCGTGAAAGTATCCGCAATTTCTTCTGAATATATACATATTAATAATAATGAAATTATATAGAATTAACATTCATATATGTGTACATAGAATATTTCAGTATGAAATACTGAGATTCAAGATTTATCATTATTATATCGATCAAATTTGAAATAAATCTAAAAACGTGTATCACGAGATATTTTAATGCAACTTATCTTTATTTCGCATGCACGTAGTTGAACAAGACAATCTTTAACAATTATTGTCACTTGTAATTTATTTATTACATGCCTATATTTAAGACTGAAGCAGAACTTGGTTAGCACGAGTAGGATTGCATTTGTTGTGTCTCGTGAAAGTATCCGCAATTTCTTCTGAATATATACATATTAATAATAATGAAATTATATAGAATTAACATTCATATATGTCTACATAGAATATTTCAGTATGAGATACTGAGATTCAAGGTTTATCATTATTATATCGATCAAATTTGAAATAAATCTAAAAACGTGTATCACTTTATGAGATACTTTAATGCAACTAATCTTTATTTCGCATGCACGTATTTGAACGAGACAATCTTTAACAATTATTGCCACTTGTAATTTATTTATTACATGCCTATATTTAAGACTGCTGTCCATGTTGTATAAAATATAATTTTATATTTCCTGCAATGTATAATATACATTTTTAGATCGATACAAATGTAATGGCTTCTTTTCTCATTTCATGATTGTCTCATTTACGAGAAATGGATACACAGATATCAAAACTTTATTACGTTTCACGCAGCACATACGACGTAAGCATTAAAATTCTTCCACGTCTGGTTCGAATATTTCCGTGAGCTACTTCGCAGGAGATGTCGAAATTTTCAATCGAAACGTCAAGTGAAACGACGAGTATCGATTATCCACGATCGCGGGGGAAAACCTCAAGTTGCTAGAACATCGGCGTGTGTCAGGGCAACGCATGCGTGCAGTCCAAGGCCGGGACAACGACGGTGGATTTTAGTTACGGCTCGTTGTTTACTGTCGTCGTCGTTGTTGCTGTTGTTGCTGGCAACAATGCGGCCAGATTCTCGTCGTGGAACACTGAACGCGACTATTGAGCAGCGAGCGAACCCTTCGGGGGCTGAAACAAAGAGCCACGGACCCGATCCCGGAGAGTTCACTGACACGAATAAACAACAGGCTCTTCGACCTCGTCCGGGACAAACCGGAAGCCGGCGCTCGTTCGCCAGCGTCGCGAACGCGTTTCCCCGTCGTGGAAAATCGAATTCGACAATTCGAAAACTGAAACATTCGACGAAAGGAACAGCGGACGAATGTTTGAGATATTTATTCTCTTGAGAATAAACCTAATCTAATCTAAAGCTAAAGGTAGTATTACGCGTAGTATTGAATATTCTTTGCTGTATTTTCGGCTAGAGTGGAAATTAAACGACTACAAAAATTATTGAAATACAAATATTAAAGTAAAAATTACAATTGAGCTCATTAAAAGGGGAGAAATTATTGACATCCGTGGTCATTCACTGAGAAGAAATCGTTTCCGTGAAATTTGATAACGAGGATCGATAATTGATAAAAATTGTAATTTACACAGAACGAAAAATTGTCGGATCTAAATGATTAATAATACCGAAAAGTTAGACCTTGAATTTATTTATTATATTAAATATAAAATCTTTTTGTTCCAACTAAGATAATAATCTCACAGTAATCAGTAAAAGTAATTTTAATGTATCACCAAACTTTAATTCGATATTTATTTAGATAGAAGCGAAACGAAAGAAAAACGCAAGGTTCACGAACGAAACTCAATTTTAAATTACAGCATCGTGAATTACTGACGTACGTGGTTTTATGTGTGTGTGTGTAATTTCATAGAACATGTGGAACTCCATAATAGCGAGATTGCATTGATTTTAATTTCTCGCAAATGTGAATATAATTGGCAGAGAATGTGTTATTGTTCGAAATTCTCTAATTGTTCTCCTACATCATCAATCTCAATTCACAACTTGTCCGAATGTGAACTTATAGTTAAATTACGCGTCGCTGTGTAAGCGACGAACTTGACTAGATGCAAAATCATCAAGATTCATCAAACGTATGCCAGTGGATCGGACAATAGTCGAGAAAATCGTTAATTATCGGTCGTCTTAGAAACGGTTGTTAACGATCGACTTCAGACTTCTTATTACTACGAGTAATTTACAATCGACCAGCAGCGAGCGTAGCCTGTAATCCTTCTTTAACAGTTAGATCGTAATTTACATAAACACACGCGTAACAGACAGAACGTTCTCACTCAGAGACAGACTCGCCGTACACTCCCAGAAATTATCCCGCGTTAAAAATTCGCGTTGAGAGAGAGAGAAACAAAAAAACAAATTGCCACGAGCGGAACGCTCCGGCGACTTTCTTTCCGAGGCGAAGACGTCCACTTCGGTGTGTCTTTGCACAATTTACAGTGCAATAAAACTGGTAACCACTGGCTGTCCAAACTGTTCTTCCTCTTGAAAATCGATATTGTAAAATTCGACGACCCCGAGATAACTCGCAAGGCTTAATGTATTTTAGAGGCTATTAGATCTAACGATTCCTCTTCCCCCCTCTTTCGCGATTAATCCTTTCGAGGAATAAATAATCTGATGATTTCCAATTATGTATAATAATTCAAACAGATTTAAAATCTGTTTAATCTTCAGTTATTTATAGCGATTGCAGCAATTATTTTTATTGATTCAGGATAATAATAATGTACTGTAATATAATAAATTATAACCAACGCATTAATTATTTATACGTACATTTATTTCACGATTTTTGTAAACTTTAAAGTTTTTTGTAACGCCGCTTAGATTTTATATAATAAATTTTAATTTGTTATGCAAATTAAATTATCCTAGTCGTTTTCGCGATTCTCATAAATTTACCTTAGAATCACTATAAACATAAACTGTTTTAAGTTGAAAATTGAAAATTCCAATTACTGCAGTTAGTATTCATCACAAACACTTTTAAAATTCTCTTTTAATTATCTGAATCTTCGAGCTACTATATAAAATTATATACAAAATCATCAAGATTCTCGCGAAACTTGTTTGGAAAACAAAGCAAAGGAAAGTAGCCTCGCGTTTCTACGATCTACTTCGTTTCGTTGAATCTACTTCCTTCCTAATAATTCGCTCGCGAGGCGAAGAGGAAAAGCAAAGAGTAATTAGCTACAAAAATGGTCAAAATGACCAATTTATGATTCTCGTTAGAAATATTATAGATACAAAATACGATGTACATTCAAAAATTCAAATGATATATATATAAATTATAAAGCTCGGGTAATTTATGGTATTATATTTTATGGTATTATATTTTATAGCTTTTTCACTTCTTTATCTCCAAATTTTCTAATTCTCCAATATCTCTGATATTTTAAATTTTATTCTTTAGTCGTCTGTTAATGTTAAAAAAGCAGAAAAAAAATGCATTTGTTCAAGGGCATCTGAACCGTGTACTTAGCAGTGATATAGAAACACATCGTGGTACCGTAACAAATGCATCACCGGAAAGGGGAGTGAAAATATCGTCTAACTATAACCGATCCAGTGGCGTCCTCCCTGGTCAATTTTTGGAGAAAAAAGTAGAAGACACGAGAATGTAAACGCAGAGTAAAATGGCACACTCTAGATTGGAATTTGTAGTTATATTGTATCACTCAGTGATAAGAGTCAATTTCGAGTACAACGTCTCGGAGTATTCAAATTTATTGCGAGACTGTCCACGTTGCTCTATGTAGTTTCGTTAAAACAATTCGAAACGCGTGAAATATTAATTACATGAATTATTACACGAAGTTATCAGTTTTCAATGCAATAATATTAATATCGATATTTAATTTAGATTCAGTGTTAAAAAATACCAAGCTCGCCCAAAGTTTTGATTCTTGTCACCTTCTGCTGACGTGAAACTTCAATACTGAAATTATAATTTTCGACTTCAATTTGTAAAACTATAATTTTCAATTTCAATTTACGAAATTACGATTTCAATCTTACTATTCACACGAAACTATATAAAAACGTATGGAATGATACAGGGAAAATTGTTATTGTGATAATTTTTAAAGGCGAAGATTTTGTCATTGCATATTAATACAGTCAGTGGCAAAGATTATCCAAGACGATCCACTAAAACTGGTCAGTACGAAACCAGATTGTCTGGAATCATCAAGGCCCACGATCCTCACCAGCGATTATGCACACGATTTCGATCGTTTCTCGAGGCCGCGCGATCGCAGCGAGACGTTTTCGAGATATCGACGGTTAACCCGGTCAATTTTTCATGTTTATAATTGACCTGCGCTGAACGGGACAATTATCCTGCGATTTTCCTTCTTGTCTTTTTTGTTTTTAAACTGCGACAACTTATAATGATTTACTGTACGTATTTATAGAAACAAGTTCCGTCGCGGCGCGGTTTCACGCTGATTTTAACTGGCTCCGGCCGTTTCTGCTTATATTTCGCTCGTCTTGTTTAAATCGTCTTTTCACCGAGATTTCGCAATTTGCCAGTGAAAACGCTGCCAGGCGTCTCGAGAAGCAAACGCAGCGGAGGGACGAAGCGGAAAAAGGTTACTTATGTACGTATATAAAAGCGACAAACGCGTCGCTGCATGTAATTTCGTAATTAATTCAAAGTGTGATTATACTCAAGAGAACCAGGCTGCAATGTTTCTCTTTAGTTTGTTCAATTTATTCGTAGATAAGAATGATATCCGCGTGTATTTCAAGCAGATGTTACTATCATTTTCTTTTATTTCCCTTTGCGAATGTGTCTAGTTTGTGCGTGCAGAATATTTACATCGCATTTTAGCAGGTGTAGGTTGATACAATTATCGGTTGGTTAAACAACTGATTCTTATAGGTATAACGGTGCTATGTTTCATCATTATTTTTTTACTCTACTACAGCAAAAACTCGAGCAAGAAAATTCCAAATCCGAGTAAACTAAAAGTGGGAGTACCGCGTTAACGAGGCGCCAAGACCTACCATCTTCCCTACGGAACGCGCTTCTCAATGCTTCGAAAGGATTTCACACAGAAAAAGAAACAGAGGAAGGAAGATACAGAGAAAGAGAGAGAGAGAGAGAGAGAGAGAGGAAGATAGCAGAAAGCAACGCTGCGCTCGCAAATTAAAGCGAAGACACGGCCAGGAGAGGCAAGAAGATGCTTTCCACACGGTTTTTGCGATTTTTCAGCGGGCGCGCAGGAAGGAGCCGCGTGGTCCCCTCGGGGTCGCGGAGGGTGCATCGACCCGGCTGCACGACGATTTTAATTGCACGCTCGCCGCCGTGGTTTTTCTAGCGCCGCCGCCGCCACGCCGAGGAAGCGAATTACAATCGCAAAAAAAAGGCGAGGCCGTGGCCCGCCGATAAATTCGTCGACCACGGGAAATATCAGGAAATTCCCTCTGTCACGTGTGCCCACCACTCACGCCCCCCCCTCTTCCCCTTCTAAGCTGTTCGCTTAATTAACAGATGAAAGCAGAGTGTACTTGCGAGACTTCTTATCGAGACTGAGCGCGCCACGGTTCGATCCAATCAACGCGATTTCTCTCGGTTTCTCGGCTCGTTGGCGTTGCTCTTGGTCTTTTGCGCCTGACCTCCGAGGAGCGAGACGACACCGACCAAGTGGAAGAGGCACGTCGAGGCTTATTGCATGTCCGCCGACACTTTTGTTGATTTTGGAGAGAAGAGCGAGATACTACGGAGGAAAGTTTAAATTATTCGAATTACATTTTAGATACGTCTTGAGATTTTTTTTTCTTTTTTTTTTTAGTATAATTCTGGCTTTTAATCTCATTTTGCGTACGTTTTAAATAATAATAATCATTTAAAAATCTCGGTTAGAAGGTTGTTGATTTTGGAAAAAAGAGAAAGATACCATGGAGGAAAGTGTACATTTTAAATAGTAACAATTATTTAAAAACCTCGGTTAGAAGGTCTCGAAAGAATATTTACCAATGTACAGATGAGAACAACAGATTACGTTGATCGATGTAAATTAAGAAGAAACAATTGAAAGTGGATGAAAGTTTATGAAAGAGACTTCTGTTTGTGTAGTTGAAACTTTTTACGAATACATCATCTGTTTCGTAGTGAATCATTATCAAATTTTATTAACGATGACTTTCATCACAATTATATTGGTCCAATTTGAAACATTTAGTCTAAAATTGGTGGACAAAAGAAAGTTCAAGGAGCAGATGGTACGAGAAAATTTTTTACTTGTAGATTATTCGTAAATAAATCGTTGATTATAAACAAAAAGACAGAGAGAGAGAGAGAGAGAAAAAAAAAAGGAATTCAACAGAGCGAAATCAAAGGTCGAGTAGCTCTGGTTAACTGTATCGGAACGTGGCGCGAAGTACGAGGTCACGTTCACACGAAACCCACTTGCGAGTGCTTATTAATTCGCTAATTCTAATCAATATTTATGACAGCGAGTCGTCTGAGCCTCGCTGGCACGGTATCCAAGCGAGCATGAAAGCGAATATTAAAACGAATATCGAAATGAATATTCGTCTCGATATGAAAACTGAATATTGAAATCTCTTGCGTTTCAACGCGATCGTCGATCGATTTTCTACTTGAAAACTTGTCACGTTCCCCTCTCTCGATCTCCACAAGTTCCTATCGAATTTCAAATTTTGAAAAAAGAAAGGAGAGAGGGAGAGAAAGAGGAGAAGAAACAGATCTTATCTTCTCGCAAACATCGAACCAATTACCGAAGCAACGTTATCTGGCGTGGCCAAACGACGAAATTAAAACGGCCATCGAAAGAATCCTTCTTGTTGCTTCAGTTCTGTTCATCCTCCAATTACCATAATTGCCTTTTTTACGCTTGTTGTCGTTGAGAGAAAGAAAGATGGATAATCGAATGGTGGATCCAGCCTCGCGATCGCGAAACTTTATCGATGAACGTTGAAAAACGAGGGTCCAGCGACTTTTATGCGGTAAAAGAAAGAAAAATCAGCCAGTTCCAGTTTATCTTTTTGGCTATCTTTAGTTTATTTCACTCTTCATATCCCCTGGATACTGACCTCTCGGTTTTATACCGAGTGAGATTCGTAATATTCGTAAGATTTCCAGGCAAACACGAATTGGAATCATATATTATTTATTATTACATTAATATATTATCTACTATCATTTATTATTATTGTATTTACAAATTGTCTTGTGATACAAACGTTGAAGATACCTTATATTGTTGTTTCTTTATTTCTATAAAATTTATTCAAATCTATTCAAATTCTTTCTATTCTATTACAATATAAAATAAATACATTCTATTAAAATTTATTTATTTTCTATAAAAATGAAGATAAATAAATTTTCTATTTCACGTTTTATACAGTCTAGAAATTCCTAAATCACAATATCCATTTATTTTTTCACGCATGTATAATGAGGACATTTGAATATCACTCTTGACACACACGTACGATGATTAATAGAACTTTGAGAATATTCTGTAGAAGAGAATCTCCTAAACTTTTTGCTAAAAATGGTTTCGTTGGTTCCTTACACGATGTATACCATTTCAACTTCACTTTCAAATGTACTCTCATACAAAAATACCAATTCAGAAACGTATAATCAACAATTTCGAAGATATTTATCGAAAATCTAGCTAAGATTTCAGTCTTAGAAATATTCTGTACTATACTTGGAAATATACTACTGTTGCTTAATTTTTATTATCAGACTTGCGAACACACGCAGCTGAACGGTAAAACCTTCCAGCTTTTAACGAAATCACTCGGCGACCCTTAAATGGCTTAAATGGCCAACAGACGACGAAACGCGCAAGTCCCGTTCGAAATGTCCATATAGCAACGCGTCCTAACGACGCGGACGCGTCTCGTTACCGGAAACAAAACAGTTTCCATCCAGAGCCTATCGGAATGGAATATGAATCCGGCAGGTTACAGCCGTGTGTTATCGATCTTGCCGATGGAGAGCACTACCGGACGAGGACACGAGGACGAACCTATTTGGCCAGGTGGCCCGTTATCCTCGACGACGTGACAGGCCGAAGCTCATCGGCAGGCCTGTCGTCGCGCGACGAGTCGCGTGTTCCGGCTCGCGATTCGCTTTGCATTAATGGCACGAGTTTATCGGTACGAACGATCGGCTGCGGAAGGACGCGCGCGTCGCGCGAAAATCGTCGACGAACCCTCTCGTTGCCCGTAGATCGTCCACGGTCAATGGCGCGGCGATTTAACGGAACTCATGTGCAACCACTGAATATCAAGTGTTGGGAGGGAGGCCTTTTACGGCGTCGAGTTGCAACGGCCCTCGCATGGGAGCGTCGTTTGGTAACTTGAAGCACCGAAGCTGTTTCATCGATACGACGACGACAGCTTGAAAAGGGTTCGATTTACGCGAGGGAGGGGGGACGCGGCCAGGGGTGGCTGCGCGTTAGTCCTCCACTCGCGGATAGTTTCGCGTGGGTGAGGAAATAGTTATGATTGGATCCTCGACGTGGATCGAAAGCTGACGTTTAATTGAGAAACTTGACGTTTAACTTTCCTGTAAGTTGAAGTCGAAAAATCAACGGGACGTTTGATACGATTTGTCGTACGAATTGGCCATTGGATTCTCGATATGAATGATGACACGAACAAAATGTCTTTGACATAGATTGTGACATGAAGAAAAAAATTTGCGATAATACGAATGGTAATTGGATCTTTGTCTTGCGATATTTTCGTATAAAATTGGACATTTTAATATAAAATTGAATTTAATGTAGAATTGTATCCTCGATATGAACGATAATATGAATAAAAAATGGTAATCAGATTTAAATGAATAAGAAATAGTAATTGGATCGTTCTATTTTCCATCCATACGAATTCTTTTCACGCTACTATTTATCAATAAATATTATTCTTGTAATAAATATTGTTCAAAAAATAAATAAATAAATAAGCTTCTCGATAGTTTCTTAAAATAAAAAGAAGAATCGAAAGAACGTTGGTTATCCGCGAACGATATTTCCCGAATCGATGAAAAGCACTTAATCGGCAAGGCATGCCACGAGCCCCATCGGTTCCTCTATTATTAAATAACCTTGAAATCCGGTGTTCGCCTCGTTGCCACGGCCAGGCGAAACCTGTTACATCAGATGGCCACGAGCATACCGGTACTATAAAGGGAGATTGCTAAAATCGGCTGGCCTTTCTGCCGTAATCTTCCTTGGCCAAGGAAGGTCGTATCGCGGACATTGGCTAACGTCCAGCTAGCGGCTCGAGAAATTACAGGTTTTCGAGGAACCTGTCCACAGTAAATCCAGGGATTACCAAAAGATGATTTGCCACTAGACCTTCTGGATTATCTCTTCGAGGGCCCTCGCAAGGGACGAAGTATCGATTGCAGGTTCACAGAGTCCAAATTTCTCGTTGGTAGAACGATTTTCGTTTCGGTTGTTTCAACGAGATTAGGATTTCCAGCTCCTGGCCACCTGAATTAGAGTTGGAATTTTGCACGTTCTTAATTACATTTAATTACAACATTGTATATTATAATTTGTATATTATATCAACAGTAATTAAAAATTATATATTAATAATAATAGTAATAGTAATTTAGAATTATTATTGGTAAATTATAGGGATGATGATACTTTGTTATTTGTGACTATCGAGTATTTATTGCGAGAACGATAAAATTACCGTATCGAGTGGTCTATGTTACGTCAGATACAAGAGATTCATTTGAATCTTTTGATCGTATATCGTGAAAATAAAAATTGAAAAGAAGAAACGCAAACTATTAACGTGTATGAACGTAATTCTACATTTGCAAATATGTCTGTAATATATATCTCATAATGAATACAATTTCTTGAAACGTATCCTACTCTCGAAAATCTATTTCTGCCTCTCGTCGATAGGATGTAAAAAAATCATTGTCCTACCTCGATTTCATGGGATCGGATGGGATCAGGGTTCAAGCGGAAGATCGTAGACGATGAAATTCGACCTCGGTTCGAGCCTCGAAAAGTCTCGGCGAAAGAACAGAAGGCCGTCTAGAGGCGAAGCCACCCAATTAGCCAGAAAATCGTCAACTCGAATCCTGCTGCATCAGCGAGTGGCGTTCGAGAGGTTGTTGCCGAAGTCATCGACCCTGTATCGCGACGCGGGGAGAGAACGCGTGTACCGATCGATCACGTCCGCCGAGATTTCGTACGGGCACCAAGGGATTCGTTTAATTCGTCCATCAAGAACCGCCGAGAGTCGCTTCTTCTCCTTGCAACGCTGCAACATCCATCGGCTGGAGGACCGGCCGAGGACCCGGAGGACAACAAAACCTCGCCGAAACATCGAAAAACGAGCACCCGAACGAACGACTCGGACGACTGGACGTCGTACGAGCGAGAGGCAAGAAGAAGAAGAACAGGTAGAAGAAGCAACGGGCAAGAGCAACGACCAAGAGACGGCAAAAGAGAAGAGGAGGAGAAAAGGAACCAAGGAGAAAAAGAAAAAAGAAAGAAAGAAAGAAAGAAGAAGAAGGAAAGAAAAGAGTGGCCAGCGAAAGGG
>NIPQ01112704.1:0-14760 GCA_002806875.1 Lepidotrigona ventralis hoosana
CAAGCATCTACGACCAAAAAATATTTATTCCAAACAAACGTCGATGCGTCTACGATCGATAAACCTACGAGAACAAATAATAGGGTAACAAATAATTTTCGTCAACGTTTATCACGCACGATCAATTCAACGCGTACGTGACACGGAAAATGCCTGTACAAGGTGCGAGGTTACAAACAAGTGACAAGTGTCTACGAAATATTTATTCGCAACGAACGTGTTGTTGTTCGCAACAAACGCGTCGCCGTCCCTGACAAACGCGTACGTGACACGGAAAATGCCTGTACAAGGTGCGAGGTTACAAACAAGTGACAAGTGTCTACGAAATATTTATTCGCAACGAACGTGTTGTTGTTCGCAACAAACGCGTCGCCGTCCCTGACAACCGTGAATAAATATACCGGAACAAACGATACACGGGTAATCGATGATTCAACGATAAATCTTTATCCATGTTTGTTCCATACAACGAATTAAACGCGTATACGTCTCTGCAATGTGCGAGGTTGGAAACAAACCAAGCGTCGACCAAATTTTTACTCCAAACATGATACGTTGCGACGAAACGTAACATTGTTCCATACAACGAATTAAACGCGTATACGTCTCTGCAATGTGCGAGGTTGGAAACAAACCAAGCGTCGACCAAATTTTTACTCCAAACATGATACGTTGCGACGAAACGTAACGAACAAACAAGTCTGCGCAAGACGCAAGGTGACAAACGCGAGCGACAAATATCGACCAAAAAATATTTATTCGCAACAAACGCATCGCCGTCCGTGACAACCGTGAATAAATATACCAGAATTCTACAAGGTGCGAGGTGACAAACGAGTGACGAATATCGGTGAAATATTTATTCGTTGACACGTTGCCGTACATCGACGAATAAATAAATAAATACACCGCACTACGAAGCCAATCGAGATACGCGAACAATCCAAACGACTCCAACGCCCTACAGCGTCGAAACGTCGAAACGAACAACATCGCCCGTACAGGCGAGCGAGCACGCACGGTCGAAAGCACCTGCTCCGAGTCAAAAAACTGTCGAATCGAAAAATTTGCCAACAAACCCGTTCTTCCAACACCGTCGTCGTCGTCGTCGTCTCTTTCCAATGGCCACTCTCGAGGACAAGTCCCTCTGGGAAGACGGAGAGGTAACCATCCGTCCATCGCTCGTCGTCGTACAGGTTAGATTGTCGCGACTCGATGACGATGCACGTTTTCTCTTTCGTTTCCGCAGGAAGCTCTCGGCGAAGACGTCTGGAGAATGTCCACCGACGAGATCGTCTCGCGTACCCGTCTCCTCGACAACGAGATCAAAATCATGAAGAGCGAAGTCATGCGCATCTCTCACGAGCTCCAGGCGCAGAACGACAAGATCAAGGAGAACACGGAAAAGATCAAAGTGAACAAAACTCTCCCGTACTTGGTGTCCAACGTTATAGAGTTGCTCGACGTCGACCCTCGAAACGTCGGCGAGGAAGACGGCGCCGTCGTGGACTTGGACGCACAGAGGAAAGGCAAGTGCGCCGTCATCAAAACGTCCACTCGTCAAACGTACTTTCTACCCGTCATCGGACTCGTCGACGCCGAGGCTCTCAAGCCCGGCGACTTGGTCGGCGTCAACAAGGACAGCTATCTCGTGCTGGAGACGTTGCCCGCCGAGTACGACGCCAGAGTCAAGGCCATGGAGGTGGACGAGAGACCTACCGAGCAGTACTCCGACATCGGCGGCTTGGACAAGCAGATACAGGAATTGATAGAGGCCGTCGTCTTGCCCATGACGCACAAGGACAAGTTTGAGAATCTCGGCATTCAACCGCCCAAAGGCGTGTTGCTGTACGGACCGCCGGGAACCGGCAAGACTCTCTTGGCCAGAGCCTGCGCCGCCCAGACCAAATCCACCTTCTTGAAACTCGCCGGGCCGCAACTCGTGCAGATGTTTATCGGAGACGGCGCCAAACTGGTCAGAGACGCCTTCTCTCTCGCCAAGGAGAAAGCACCCGCCATCATATTCATCGACGAGTTGGACGCCATCGGAACCAAGCGATTCGACTCGGAGAAAGCCGGCGACAGAGAGGTGCAACGTACCATGCTCGAACTGTTGAATCAATTGGACGGATTCAGCTCCACCGCCGATATCAAGGTCATCGCGGCTACCAACAGGGTCGACATCTTGGATCCAGCCTTGCTCAGGTCCGGCCGTTTGGACAGAAAGATCGAATTCCCGCATCCCAACGAAGAAGCCAGAGCTCGCATCATGCAGATTCACTCGCGAAAGATGAACGTCTCTCCGGACGTAAACTTTGAGGAATTGTCAAGATCGACCGACGACTTTAACGGCGCGCAGTGTAAAGCTGTTTGCGTCGAAGCGGTACGTTCCCGTTTCTTTTTTTTCTTTTTTTTTTTTTTTTTTTTTTTTNACGAGCGCGCTCCTCCGTTCTTTTCTCTCTTTTACCAGGGTATGATCGCCTTGAGACGCAACGCAACCGCAGTCACGCACGAAGATCTGATGGAAGCTATCAACGAAGTTCAGGCAAAGAAGAAGGCTAATCTCGACTATTACGCTTGATCCGCCCTCGTCCGTCTGTCCGTCGTTCCGCGATCGAAACGACGACGACGACGACGACGACGACGACGAGAGTTTCAACGATCGCCGAGGAAATTGAATTTCGACGAGAAACTCGTCTAGTTTGCAAAATAAATCGCAACGCGAGCGTCTCTCGTCTATCTCTTTCTCTCCCCCTTTTCTCTCTTGACTTTCCACACGCACACCCAAATTTAATTTTCAACAAACTACCGGGGAATGAAATCAACATCTACGACGACAAACTTTTCCACCGCGTGTATTTCCAATACTGTTGTGTTACAATATCCGTCGACGTGCATACGAAATACACTTTCTCTCGCTCGACGTAACGTTCGCGCGCAAAGGAGAATCTCGAAAGCGCTCCTTTCTCCGACTAATTTTCCCCTTCATCGTCTCCTGTGGCTGCTCCTCTTCTTGATTCTACGATCGACCGGAAACAAACGAACAAACGTTCAGACTCTTCTCCGACGACCAAACGAGAAACGAGAGAAAACACGAGTACGCTTACTTCTTTGGCCCCTTGACGAAACACCAATCCACCGAGATCGGTTGCCCCAAGATCTCCGTCCCGTTCAAAGCGTCTTTCGCTGCTTGAGCTTCCTTGAACGTTTCGTACTCCACCAGAGCGTATCCTTTCAAAAAACCCGTCCTTCGGTCCAAGTTTAAGTGTAAATTTTTTATTTGTCCAAACTCTGAAAACTTGTCTTGAATGTCGTCCTCTTGAGCCTCTTCGTGTACCGAATTTATAAACAAGATCCATCCTTCGACGGCTGTCGAGAGGAGAAACGGAAAAAAAAAAAACAAATATAGTGACACAGTTTGCGTTACATTTTTTTTTTTTTTTTTTTTTCATCGGTTGCTGCCGACAGTTTTTGCTCGATCTCCGATCGAACGTAAACTCTCTGACGTGCTTTCCTTCCGCTCTTACATCTCTGAGGACCGGGTTCGTCGTCGTCGTCGTCGTCGTCGTCGTCGTCTTCCTCGATGACGACGTTCATCGACTCGTAATGACCGACGTCGTCGCGCGTCGACGCCAATTCCGCACCGTGTCCTCTGCCTTTTCTTCTCTTTGCCTTTTCCTTTAAACGCGCGATACCCTCTGCAACGACGAACGAAAACTAAACGTCCGAACAACGACGACGCGCTTTTCCACGCGTAACCTAACCTAAACCTCGAAACGACCGATCGTCGATTCGATCGCCTACTTACGATCGCCTTCGTCGTCCACTTCGAATTCCTCCGCGTTGTCAATGTCCAGCACGTCTGCCATGATTCCACTACCGTCCGCCGGTTTTCTTTCCCACGATGACGACGATGGACGAGCACCTACCTGCCTGCCTGCCTGCCTGCCTGCCTGCCTACCTACCGTTTACGATCGTCTACCAACGACGCGAAGATGCATAGCCACCGCACGCTTGTTCCAACGTACGAGTACGACGTACTTTTCGCCGACAGATGTCCCTGTGTTTGACGTGTTTGTTTCGTCGACGATCGATAAATGACAAATTCACCGTGCTACGAATACCGTGCAACTGTACGTACGCTTTCTCGTCGTTCTTTCGTATCTTTGACGGATCGACGATCCTTCCACGATGTTTATCCGCCCAATAACGATAAAAATTGATCGATTTATTCGCAAATAATCCTTGCCGTCTCTCCTTGGTGTAATTTTCCTTTTCCGAACGCGTTCGTCTTTGCGCAGTTTCATTTCCTCTCCGAGAGGAGAGGTTCGCAAACCTCGAATTACTCGCCGCCGTAAATTTATCCGACCAAGTAAAACCAGACGACCAATCGAACCCGAGTTTCTTTCTTTCGATCGCCGTTGTATCGCTACTTACATCGTGCATCTATGTTTCCATGTATATTTTATCGCTTTCTCGTTTACGCATCTCCGTCTCTTGCAAACTTGTCGCCATTGGTCGTCTCCCCTGGGTCTCTAACGACCAATCGTCGTCGACTTTGCCGACGTTTCCCGTTTCGAGCGTCGCGCCAAATTTCCGATCGATCCGCGTTCAAGCTCCGACCCCAGCTACGGAACGTGTCGTTTCTCCTTCCCGAGGAAAATATCCGTCTGCGAAATGTGCGACTGAACGAGTCGCACCGCCTACGTCGAGAACGACCAATTGAAAAACGACTAAAAACAACGCCACGATGCGTTCGTCCTGATCCCAAAATAAATAGCGAGGATAATTGTTTGTTCGCGCGCGCGACATGGCGACTCCATCGACGACGACGGATAACGCTCCGAGAGCCTCGTTGAAAAGAACCGCGGAACGTAAAAGTGACGAAAAATCGGGAAACCAGTTGACCGTTCTCGAATCGCACGGCTACACCGTTGGTAAAACTATAGGTGTTGGTTCCTACGCCACTGTAAAAGTACGTTACGTTGACCGTTTGTTGATATTAAAAAAAAATATATATATATATATATATATATACACGTATCGTACACGTTGGATAACGATCGTTGACGAAAAAAAAAAAAAAAAAATTGCAACGGAAGATTGCGAAATCCGATCGGCACGATTGTCGAGTAGCGATAACAGATCGTTTCAAAGTTTCGAGCACCTGGCGACTGTTTGAACAAGTTTTTGCCTCGCGAGATACGAGTTGTCAAAGGTTTGAAGCATCCGAATCTCGTTCGTTTTCTACGAGCGATCGAAACGACCCACCCGGTTAGTCGTATCTGTTATTCCACGGAGATAACTCTACCTCCCGTCTGTCTTTTCTTTGGCCACCGTCGCCACACGCTTGCGATCCACGCGCGAATACTCCTCTTTCACGTTTAGCGTTTACACGTCGTCGTGGAATACGCTGCGTGCGGTACTTTGTTGGATGTCGTAAGGCGCGATACGTTCATCGATGAATCTCGTAGTCGCCGATCTCGTTTCGACGATTGTAATTGGAAGCTGTGTTGTCGCCTGTTGTCACGAACGCGGTGTCGTACACAGGTAACGACATTTCACAGGCTACGACCGGACCGGAAAGAGAGAGAGAGAGAGAGAGAGAGAGAGAGAGAGAGAGAGAAACGTCCAGTGTCGCGTGTGACCGTTTCGTTTCAGAGACGTGTTCAAATGCGAGAATCTTTTGACGGATCGCAATTTAAACGTCAAATTGTCCGATTTTGGATTCGCGCGTGGCCGAAATGAAAGGCCGAAGAACGGTATAGCTCCGCTGAGTGAAACTTTCTGCGGCAGTTACGCTTACGCGCGTCGCCGGAAATACGTTCGGAAAGGCGTTCCGTACTTACCTCAACTGTCCGACGGTTGGTTTGTGGTCGCCTCCGACCGTTCGACGACTCCGATTACAGCCAACTTTTAAAGGTACTCGCGGCTACGTGTTAATCAACGAAGAAAGCAACGGCAGAGTCTAGTTTTTCGATTGAAAACTTTGTTGTTCGTTTCTACTAGCCGTTCGATTACTACTACCTTGTATACCCGATATTTATAATCCATCTCCTTCTCTCGCGACACGCAGCAAGTGCGAGACAAAGTCGTACGTTTCCCGAGACGACCGAACGTCTCTCGAGAGCTTGTCGTTCGCTCGTCTCGCCAACTACTTGTACCAGAACGGATACGATTGGATACGTTGATCGTGTAAGAAACGACGTTTGCCTCTCCGTGTCTCTCGTTGTTGCAGCTCGCGCTTCTACCCCACCACTGACTGACGTTTCCACCGAGGTAATTACGTTTGAAATTTTTACGTTTCGTAAAACGCGTAATTCTAACGCGTGCTGAAGCTCGTACGGTGCTCGCCGACGATCGTGTCTGTCGATTTCTACCATTTTCAAGGATGTATCTGCAACGCGCGAAATGTGAGAGACAGCGTTCTTTCGACGAAGTTCTTCCTACGTTCCAACGTTGAAACGAAACGTTCGACCGATGTTGCAGCGAAAATTATCATCGACGTTCGTCGACCTCGTCCGATTCGACAAACGTTTCCCAGGAAAATAACTGGATACTAGACATACTGGATACGGCCGATAAATTTGAAATAAATTTCAAAGATGACCGTGTTTCTTTCTCTCGACGATGTCGTCTCCTCCTCGTATTTCGTTCGACGCCGAGACGTTGTCGCAGTTTGTTATGGCACTTTTATTTTTTATACATACACACATATATATATATATATATATGTTCTTCGTACTTGTCACTTTTTCTTTTACAAAGTTCAATGACCGATGTAATTCGTGTCATCGTCTCGTCTAAGCGGTTGTTGGCCGGGCCAACGGGACCTGCCCAAATGCCCCCAAACTGAGGCAAACGCGCGGTACGCCGTACCGTACCGCTCTCGGTCATATCACGTGGAACGATGATACTTGGCCATCGTGAGCAAAATGATCGTACCGATCGCGAAAATACCGGGAGCAGTGGCTTTGTGCATGTTTCTCGTATCGCCTGAAAGTAAAAAACCGTACAACGGTTTCGTCGTTCGTCCAATCGATCGTAAACGATGTAAACATTGACGAAACGAACAACTGTTTTTGTCATCGTTCTACGAAACCAACGACGAAACGAAAAAAACCTACCGGTGTCGGTGTCGGTGTCGGTCGTTGGTTCCCAGCCCAAGCTACGATCGATTGCCATTTTCCACCGTGAGTATAGCACGTCTCGCTCTAAATGAAACGCCCCGTTCGTTATCTTCGACGACTACTCTTCTTTGCCATCGGAAAATTGCAAATAATTCAAAGCGTGTAATACCGTTCTCCGTTATCGAGGGTAGAAAGATGTCGCTTGGTACGCCAGCAGCCTCGTCTATCTTCGCGTCCCATTTCCGTATACCGTCTGCGTTCCCCGCGGCCATTGCAACTCCAAGCGCGGTAGTTTCGCGCATCAAAGGCCTCACTTTCTTGTACAGAAACGACAACGAGATTTTTCGATCCGTCGAAATCCGTATTTCTTTGAAACCTACGCTCTTTCCTCGTACGTTTCTTTCGTCGACTCTGCGCTTTGCTTCTCTGCACTCCGCTCCGACGAAAGAAAACGAGCGAGCGAGCGAGCGAGCGAGCGAGCGAGCGAGCGAGCAAGAAAGAACGAGAGAAAGAACGAGAGAGAATCTCTCGCTTCTTACCAACTGGAATTCCACAAATGTCCGCTTGCATTTGCATCAACGGATTGTTGGCCGTCATAGCACCGTCCACCAACAATTTCGACAAGATCGAACCCCCCGTGTCTTGTCTCGCGGCTTCCAAGATGTCTCTCGTCTGAAAACAAACGGCTTGCAAAGCTGCTTTCGTCACGTGCGTGCTGTTTGTGTCTTCGGTAATCCCGCATACGACGCTGAAATATCAAACACTTTGCGAGAGATGTGTGACGGTAGAATGAATGAGCCATCGACGGATCGTAGCTGGATCGTCGATGATTTTGCATCGTGGCCGGATGCCACCGGGGCACCGGTCGTGACGTTGCGTCGTTTCTTTTACCTTCTCGCGTCTTTCCTCCAATACGGAGCGTATAATCCGGCGAATGCGGGCACGAATGTAACGCGATTCTCGTCGGTCGTCGAAATTTGCTCGACCACGGATTCCCACTCCTTTACGTCCGACAGTGTTCCCAGATTCTCTTTCAACCATTGAACGACGGCACCGGCTGTAGCTACGGAACCCTCGAGAGCGTACACCGGTGCTGTTTCCGGTCCCAATTGGTAAGCGACTGTCGTCAACAAGCCGTGAGACGAATCTACGATCTTCCGAATTATTATTCCTAGTCGGTATCGTGTCACTCTGTGTGTGTGCGTGTGAGTGTGTGTGCGTGCGTGCGTGCGTGCGTGCGTGCGTGCGTGCGTGACGAGATATTTGGAAAAAAATTCAGTTCGTCTTACGGCAGTTCCGGTGTTGTACAAAAGAAAACAGCCTGTGCCGTAAGTGCTCTTTGCTTGTCCCTTTTGTTGACACATTTGACCTACCAATGCCGACTGTTGATCGCCTAAACACTGCAACACGACGACAAACGATTATCGAACGATCGACCAACGTGTACGATCGATCGTGCGGGAAACTGATACTGCTCGCTGTGCTACTCACCCCTGATATTGGTACTCCGGATAAAACGTCGTCCCGTATATATCCGTATATCTCTGACGAACTACGAATCTCGGGTAAAATTTCTGCGGGTATGTCGAAAAACGACAACAACGTCGGATCCCATTTCAAAGTTGCAATGTTCATCAGCATCGTTCTCGAAGCGTTTGTAACGTCGGTGGCATGAACGCCGAAACTTGTCCCGCCGGTCAAGTTCTACGAGTGATGATGCAACGTTTCTAGTTTTAACCTTTTGAAAATTTCAAGATCCTAAAACGTAAAAGTGATCGCCACGGGTGATCGGCGTTATCGAGCTCACCCAAATTAACCAAGAATCGATCGTGCCGAACATGCAACGTTGCTGATCCACGGCCTCGCGAACGCGAGCTACGTTCTCCAGCAACCATTTCAACTTTGGAGCGCTGAAATACGGACTGATCGGTAAGCCGCAAAGTGGCTTTAAATAATCTTTATTCCCGTTGCGCGTCTTCTTCAATACGTCGTCTACGATCAAACTGCTTCTCATATCCATCCATGCTGCGACAAAACGGCAAAATTTAAAGTCCCTCTTGTCGGAATCGACCTCTGCGTCGTCGCAAAGATTACTCCTTGCTCTCTCGATCCGTATTGTATTATATATATTACCTATGGCGTTGTACAACGGCTCTCCCGTAACAGAGTCCCATACAACTGTAGTCTCTCTTTGGTTTGTTACACCGATCGCGACAATGTCGCTCGGATCTATGGTGAGCTGTCTTAAATTGAACACAGTCTGATTCAGACATTCTCTCACTGCTCCCAATATTTCTACAGGATCTTGTTCCACCCATCCTTCCTTTGGACACGATTGCGATATCGAGACTTGATGATACGTCAACACTTCGGCTGTATCTGCGGCAAATACCTGAAATGAAACGGTACGAGAACGACGGTTAGCGGCAAACGACGAGCAGTCGCTGCTTCGCGAAAACGAAAGGGACAACGAAACGAAAAGATGCGAGAAATTCTTCGAAAGTATCGATTAAAATTTTCGGCCGAAAAAAAAAAAAAAAAACGATTGTGCGAACGTGTGAATTTTCACGCGTGAATGCGATCGTACGAATGACTGATACGATCGCGACGTACCGACGTACTCGACGCGTGTTTCTAAAATTCTAAAAATGTATCGTAAAGTACTGCTGTACTTTCGATACTGTACAGCGAACGCGTACAACGTACGCGTGTAACGACACGAACGTCGCGAGCGTCAAAAATATGCTGGAATAATAATTTGACTTGACCAAAGTATGTAACATCGAGCGTTTAATACCAAAAATCTAGCACTGCTCGTCCCTTCGTCGATTGCACCGACGAGAGGTCCGTATCTACTCGTCGACTCATTTTTGTTCATCTCGCGATGAAACACCGTTCCTCGAACACTTTGCCTCGAAAATCACACGTTTTTGTTGTTATTTGCTGTCTCTCCAATCACCGGCAATCTGCTGAATCAGCTGTCGCGATCGTGAATGTGAAATTAGCAGACGAAAAGTTTCCGATTCGTACGATGTAAATGATAATACGGGGGTTATTAGATAACCGGTGGATAAAACGCGATAAAAACGAGTGTTTGCTCCGATCGAGCGGAGCTGGTTGCTGGTTGTTTTTTTTTTTTTTTTTTTTTTTTGGNTGTGTGTGTGTGTCGCAAATCGCGAACTGATTACCGGTTTCCGTTTATAGATTGCACGTTCGACACGGTACGTTTGGCATAGCATAGTTCCTGTTCAACGCGCTAACGGTGCGATCGAATCGAGACGTTTCATGAACTACGTCTTACCTTGAACGTCCATCTACGTGGTAAAAGACCAACTACGAAGATCGCTGCTCCGATTGGTCCGCAGAAATAGCGGACCAACGTCGGCAACGACATCGGTTTTTACTGTTGCTTGCGACTTTATTGTACGCAGCTTTATCTCTACAAGTTGCGAAGCAGACGGATACGTCATCTTTTCAGCGAGACTGGATCGTATTCGAATTTCACGAAGAGTGCAAACGACTGCTCCGACGACGCGAAAAGGCAATGTACTTTTCGTTTGCGCGCTACGTGATACGTGACGACGTTTACGTTTACGTTTTTGCCAACGACTGCGAGCGAACGATCTCTTTTTGCGGTATCTGCGTGCACGTCTGTCAACTTTCGACGTTTTTCTTTTAAAAATTTAACGCGTCGGATGCTCGAGGGTCGGAAACCTTGTAAAATATGGCCGAACTACGCGTGGAAAGGATCTACCCGATAGAGGGCGTTCGACGCGTGCGTACGCGATAGAGTTCTATCTACCTCCACCTCCGACGCAAACACGACGTCGAATTCGTCGTTTACGTTGGAAAAAGTGGCGACCAACCGTTTCCACGTGTATTTCTCGCGATAAACTTTCGTCGCGACAAACACCCTACCTACTGTCATGAAGAACTAAATGGCGTTGGCGTCAAGATCCGTTTGCCGTTCCACTCGCTGCCAATCGTTCCAACGCAGACGCGAAAATTTCAAGTCAGTGCTGGCAACTTTTTACCTTTTGTTATAAGGTTCTTCGTTTTCTGTCGAAGAACGCAGGCAAATATCTTGTTTACCGTTTCTCGCACGTTCTTGTTAGGGTTATTCGATTTTGACGGTTACTCGTGCTCGATCCGAGCCAAGAACGGTGGAATGCTTTGTTCGGAGGCAGCACCGCGGCAGCAATCTCGTCGCATCGTGTTTAAACGCGTCGCTTCTTGTTCCTTCGCTCGTACGATGAATCGTCGAATGCGTTGTTGTTGTTGTTGTTGTTGTTGTTGTTGTTGTTGCTCGGCGATACGACGATATCGATGGTTGCTTTCTCGTTGTCGATGCTCGGTGCACCGACCACGCTGTGTGCGCGCTGTTACGTAAGAAGAGAGACGATTGTCAAAAATTTTATTTCAACCGATATATTCTGCCCCTGCTGCTTTTTCTTCTTCTTCTTCTTCTTCTTCTTCTTCTTCTCCTCCTCCTTCTCCTGCTCCTTCTTCTTCTTCTTCTTCTTCTTCTTCCTCTTCCTCTTCCTCTTCCTCTTCCTCTTCTTCTTCTTCTAACCATGAGAATTAGAAATTATCTCGCGAAATGCAAAATACCGCGACTGTCTTTCTTCTTGTCAACCGTATGTGATGGAGCAACGGAGTATACGGTCGATACATGTCGTAGATACGTACGCTTTAGTTTATTTTTTACTTTTTCGTGCCTTCTGTTCCAAACGAGACGTGATATCGATCAAGACCGTTTAACGTGTCCAATTAGGAAGAAATAAACGATTGTACATACCTAGTTGGCCGATCGTTCGACGATCCTTTTGTCATTCTCTCTGTTCAAAGTATAAACTATATCTGTGTTCTTGTTTCTTCCAGTTTCTGCCGAAAAGATGACAGCTGACTCGGAGAAAGACAGTACCCATTGTTTGATATGCAACGGTAAAGTTGGCGTGTCTACTAGAAATAGTATACGAATTTTTAACGAAAGCTCTGTAACGTCGTCGGAGAAGCCGCTTTTAGATGTCATTTGTACAGTCTTGGACATCGATTTGAACGAGGAGAATGTACATTCTCTCGTTGTGTGTAAAAAGTGCTTTAAATTGTTCAACGAGGTAAGTCGCGTGAGTCGATCGATTATTTCGTTTTACGAACATTGCACGAACGGTCTCCGTTGAAAGGCGATTGATTGACGTTTGCAGATTGACGAACTTGAAAGTCGATTGACAGAGGTGAAGTTGGAATTGTTCAACAACTACAAGAAGACTGTCAAAAAGATATCCGATGTGCGAAACGAAGAAGAGTACAACGATCACGATTACATAGAGAATACGGAGAGTCCGGATGTCGACGGAGAGATTGGATATGTACAAAAGGTGAGAAATTGCGTTGAAATTCAAAGACGAATAACGTTTATGTAGCGACGTCTTGTCGTCGTCGTCGTCGTCGTCGTCGTCGTTGTAACGTTTGAAAATTTATACAAGGATGAATCGGAGATTCGAGAGATGGAAGGTGAGGAAGAGAGGTTAGAGGAGGAAGAGGAAGATGAATCTGGAGAAATCGTTATGAAAGTCGAGGATATGCCGGAAACGAGCAACGATACCGAAGAGAGAAAAAGGATGAAAAGGGCGAAACTTGCTACGCCGAAAGTTGAACCTGCTCCGGAACAAGTAGGTCGCCGTACCGTACCACCACCGCGAGATAACGTTTGGCGCTTTCTATCGGCGCTTTCGAACGACGATGCATTGTTTTTCAGATCGTAGCCAGAGATGGTTCCGTGTACGCTTGTTTGTTGTGTACGAACCAAGATGATAAAACCGTGGGAGATGCAAAGTCTATCGTCGCGCATGTGAGAGGTGTGCACGAAACGCGTTTGTATATTTGCGATATATGTGGCGACGACTTTAGAAAGAGAAACGAACTGTCTGTTCATCTGGACGATCACGTTGCCAAAGAGGAAGGAGATTTTCAATGTGAAATATGCAATAGGATATTTAGTAATCTGCGATTGTTTAGAATTCACAAGAGGATACATTATCCGCAAGTGAAGTGTTGGCCGTGCGAGAGTTGCGGTAAACGATATAGGTAAACTACGTGATAAACTACGTGTGACGATTTCTCCACCGTTTTTCCTCTCGTTTTCACTCTCTCTCTCTCTCTCGTAAACGTAACGTAAACGTAAACTTACGTTGCTGCAATTTCTTGTTTCTGCAGTTCCAGAAACTTGTTGGAGGAACATATCAATACGCACACGGGTGTACGTCCGTACGTGTGTGAAAACTGTGGTAAAGATTTTGCTTCGAAATATACTTACAAAGCACACGTGAAAACGCACGAGATACGGCCTCGTCCGTACGAGTGTTCGCAATGTAACAAAACGTTTTTGAGTCAACAAAATCTTAATCAGCATGAAAGAACTCACAACGGTGTGAAGGAATATGTTTGTCATCAGTGTGGTATGATTTGTCAAGTTATTTCTTTCGTTTCTTTCTTTCTTTCCCGCTTCTTCTTCTTCTTCTCGCGACGTATCGTTGTTGTAATGTTAATGTTCGTTCGACTGTCGTTCCGATTGATAAATGTTAAAATTCGTCCCGTTCGACGTTTGTGGCGTCGTGTAAAACGATGTAAAGTGGATGGAAATGATCGATCAAATTGCAGGAAAAGCGTTTGGTTCGCCGCATAATTTAGAGGTGCACAATATAGTGCATACAGGTTACAAACCGTACATATGCAGGGTATGCGGCAAAGCATTTGCCCGTAAGGCCGAAATAAGGGATCACGAGAGAACGCATACCGGAGAAAAACCGTATCAGTGCGAATTTTGCGGGGCTACCTTTAGGTATGTATTTTCATATATATATATATATATATATATATATTTGCGCGTTATTTGGTATAGAAACAACGATAAAATGCGCCGATTTACCATAGAAACCTAAACCTGAACCGTACGTAACCGTACGTAACGTTTTTCTGACTTTTTTCTTCAGTCAGCGATCAAACTTGCAATCTCACAAGCGTGCGACGCATTATAACGATAAACGGTACAAATGCGATGACTGCGGAAAAGGATTCAAACGGAGAAGATTGTTAGACTATCACATAAAGGCAGCTCATACCGGCGAAAGACCGTATAAATGCGACATATGTACAGCGACGTTCGTGTATCCCGAACACTTCAAAAAACACATACGTATACACACCGGGGAGAAACCTTATCTCTGCGAGGTGCTTGCAACAAAAAATTACATTTATTTAACGTTGCGATTTTGTTCGCGAGTTTACTCTGATCGATATCATCGATGAATATGATATTGTAAAATTTCAGGTTTGTGGCAAAGCGTTCAACAGTCGAGACAATAGAAATGCACACCGATTTATACACAGCGATAAAAAGCCGTACGAGTGTCTGGTATGTGGCATGGGTTTTATGAGGAAACCTTTGTTGTATGCTCATATGCAGGCTCAGGTGAGACTTGTATCGTCGTCGCGCGTGTGGTATCGAGATATCTGCTGTATTTATTATCGTCGTTTGTTCTCCTTTGTTGTTTCTTCTTTCAGGGTCATTTGAACGACACCATTGTGGTTAATCAGCCGCGACTCACTACGGAGGATGATCAAGTTATAA
>NIPQ01112716.1:0-14537 GCA_002806875.1 Lepidotrigona ventralis hoosana
AAGAGCGGATAACTGACGTGGACAGATGGAGGATAAAGTTGATTGATTACGTTATTTTCGGTTTTGTAACGCTGTTCGAAAACGTTGCTCGCGTCCGCGGATAATGAATATTGATGACGGCATACATCCGACGAACAATGATGCGTCAATTGTGTCAAAATTATAATTGCGTTTCTGTCCCCGTCGAACGTAACCCATCGATAATTACAATATATATACCCGGTAAATATTAATACCATTATGTAATCATTTTATCGATCGTCGGGAACAATTTGAACGGCGCTCAGTGCCGTACAACCACTCGCTCGGAGCTTCTATTATGGCTGGTTATACTTAGTTGGAAAGTGGAAAAAGTTAGACAAATAATAATCAAACTCGATACTTGGCGCGGAGTTACTTCGCGAGATTAAACGCAGATGAAATTACCCGCTCGCTCGGGGAATTTCCGCCATGTATAAATTTTCGTTCGGTTAGTTATCGAATAATTCGTGGTCCGATAATTCTTGACCGAGCCGGGGGACGCGGTTCGTTCTTCTCCGTTTCAGATGCACGAGGTACGCGGCAACCCGCGAGAAGATTTGTTATTCAATCTTTCGTTAAGTCGGCGCAGGTGCTCCTCCTTCCTCAGACGCTGTAAAAATGGTAAAACACTTCCGGGGGATCATAAATTCCCATTTTGCGCGTCTGACCGAACCGAGTTCGCCCGATTCTCCTCGAGCCGACTTAAAAAAAAATAAGAAAAAATACATTTGGTCTGAATTAAAGTTACATAAATCCCGGCTCTAGTTGCCTCTCTTAACAACTTCATCCCTCGGAAACTATATTTCAGATAAAATACAGACAAAGGGAGGAAATTGCTCCTTTTTTTCGGGGCTGGCCAACTACTCTTGAGATTTAATAAACTTCTCTGTATTCTTCAGTTGTGCGTACAGTGGACCGTTAATTGCAGGTTTGTATAAACATGCAGGTTTGTATAAACATGCAGTTTGTAACCTGTTCGTGCCATTGTCAATTAATTTTATTAAGAGAGCACGGATAGGAACAATCAAGATCAATATATTGTAGTTTTTTTTTTCGATCGCCTGTAATAAAAAATGTTCATTGATTTTTCTTTCTGCAGTCAAACTTTTCGATTTGAATAACTTGATAATGTTTGTCTCATGTACCTTCAGATTTATATTATATTGTTATATCACTTCAACGTGACAATAATATCTCGTAATGTTCGAATAGACGTACAAAGTGAATTTCTGTGAATCACTAAGAGACTGTTACACTTATATTCTTTCCGATCGCAACTGTAAAGCTTGTAATTTGTCTTGTAAAATTATTATAATCGACGCAGTATGAATGTCGATACAACAACCATGTTTACACGTTTACACGTACAACAAAACTGAATTATTTCTTGTTACAGACAAACGGAAAATACTTGCAAAGAGAAAAGAAAAATTGTTTCTCCAATACGTGTTTCTTGTATGCCTTAATGTTAACGGGCAATAAAAAAAAAATATAGATATATATATATATATATATATATATATATATATATATATATATATTTTTGTTGGTTNGGTTCATTTACGTTTCTCCATGTTCGTACTTTTTTTTTATTTTTTCACATTCTATGAAATATGTACGTTTTTTCGTACAATATTACGTGTATTTCCTCATATTTCATGAAACCAAATGTCACGATTTTATTTCACGCTCGATCCCCTAATTGGATAATATCGCAGGAATCGTGGAAACGGGTGAAAATTATTTTTTAGAGACGAGAAAAGCCTGAAGCACTTGTTGAGTCGTTTCGCGTCATAATTACCCGAGCCGCGGCTCTCTAAAACAAAATTTCCACGCGGCCATTTTCAAATAACCGACCACTTATGGATACGGAACTGCTCAACTTTTTTAATAACACGCCGCAAGAATCTCAAGCAAATTGCAATTTCCTGTACGTTTCGTGTTAAACGCGAACGCTAAAATAATTAGGTTAGAGCGTTTCAAACAGGGATGCACACCTGAATATTCGCTTTATTTATTGCTATATATATAAAAAAAAAAAAATCAGTACAAAATCGTACTATTTTGAAGAGCTCTCGTACAGCAATGGGAAGGAATTCTCTATACAAACGAAGAATTTCTAAATTTTACTCTCTGTAATATTTCTCTCGTTTAGAAAATACGAGTTACAATTTTCCTGAAAATTCTACATGTTAAAATACACCGAAAAATTTTAAATAAATAATAACATATTTTTACGTGAGGCTTCGTTTCCAATTAATTCTGGACTAGACAGAAGCGAACAATTGATAAGAACTCATCAATAATTATTATTTTAATTAGTGAATAAATTTTTTCGTAGAACGTTTCGTTTCATAGAGAGTGAAATTTGACAATTTATCAAATTTCGCAAGTCTTGGCACGTTGGAAACACATGTCTGAAGGAAGCACATAATACATATACTTTCCTATTTTAATTATACGAAGCACACAAATGTGTCATTTTTCATTCCATGTGATTTCGTCCGACGCTCTACTAATTACGTAGCCATTTCCTTGAAAAACGAACCTTCGAACGAAAAAGCTGGATTTTTATTCTACTCTAATAAGATTTTATTCCACGTTCTCGATTCCACTTAATTTCTCCAATTATTCATCCCTGTGTCTAGCTAGCAAATATATACAAACTTTCAAACTTCGTCCTCCCTAAAAGCGTGTTATTATGAAGTATAAATGAAGTTCCACGCAAGGACTTATTTCTCTACACAAAATTTATTAACGATCGCTCAGTTCTTATATATATAGCGCTCCGTGTATATTCTTAATCGACGAAAATTGCGAGTTGTGTTTCGACGCTGTTGTTCTCCTTTCGTCCGATCGTATCGGCTGACGATCATACTATTAATATTCATCGCGATGGTGATTTATTCCGCACGGGCGACGAGTGGCCAATCGACGTTGGCGGCTACGTGGGGGCGAAAGTAGGTCCAAGAGGGTGGCGCGCAAAAAGGGGTTAAACGGGGGCTCGTCGTCGATGGCCGCGCCTTTCAGTTCCTGGGTTAGCTAACGCGCCCAGGCCGCGGAGTTTCACTCTGAAAGCTTGAAGAACTATCGAAGCTAACGCTGAATTTCGAAAGGTACTAATTGAAATTCCTCCGCGAGATTCCGCAAGAGGGTGAAACTCCCGAGGCCTCTATCTTCTGAAGTTTCTTAGTTTTACTCTTTGGCAGTCTTAAAATGCGCGAACCGGTGAAAGGGGACGGTCCGCTCTCCAACCATGATCGATACCGTCAAGTATCACCGACTATCAGAATAGCAGTTTCTTCAACCCCCGAGGAGGATCTCATTTTTGTCTGATTACTTTCTGGCCAAGCGGGATTTTAATTCGCAGTATCATGGACGGGCGAGTTTCTTCTCGAAATTGTTGGCGGATTGATAAAGTGAAGTCTATTTCCTTTTTCTTCCTTTTACAAGTAAAGTTAAAGAATTTAATTCCTTATCTGCGTAATGAGAAATATAATACAAAAATCTCGAAACTCTTCTACGACTCTCGAAAGGCGATTTCCACGAATTACAGCGAGGCGAAAGGGAAATGAAACGAGATGGAGAATTCAGTTCGAACTTGGTCCCGCACGCGTACAGCTACATACATGTTCTTCTTGCCGTTTATCGCGCGCGTATAAGAAGATAATGAGCCATAAGTACAATGGAACAGCGGAGAAAGAAAACGGAAAGGATAATTTAGTAACTGCGCGGCCAACGAGCGTGTAAAAGGTTTCATCGTGCGATTAATGCTTTAGCGAGGAATATTCCTCGGTTATCATCCGCGTGTCCCTTTTAATGCCACACCGTAAATGAAGAGCGGAGCGGACAATATTGGAGAGTATTTTCGTGATCTCACGTGGAAGATCACGAAGAAATTGTTAATAATTTATAAGACGAAGACGGTGCGAACGATCGACTGGTAAAAGGGATATTCACCAGATGGCTTCCTTGCGGTAAATTTCGATTTTTAATCTACTTTTTTTTTCATCCGAATAATTGCGGAGAGCATAATTGTACTGAATAGATCTCGCGGATATTATTTTGCAATTTTGTTGGAAAAATCCTCCGTCCCATATGTTTGAAGTTGGTTTCTAAATCCATCTTGAAAAATTATTATAGAATAATTGAAAATGGAGAAACTTGTGTTATTTGTCTTACTCAGTTCGTTTTGTTACCGAGTTTTCACTTGTAATTTTCCATCAGTTTGTATAATTTCGTATGCCTGACGACTGAAACAATCTTGCTTCGGGTAAAATTTCTCTGCAGCTTTGGCGTTTCCTCTACGACAAAAATTTTTGCCCTAAAGAGATAAGAAAAAGAAAAGGTACACGCTATAGAAACAGTCTGCGCAATTAACGCCGATGTAAACGTCTTATTTATTAAGCTGTGTCGCAAGAAACGTGTTATTTAACGTAACGATAAATAAAAGAGAAATGATACTCGAAATGAATAATTTATACAAATAAATAAACGTGAATACTGACCAAAAAAAAGAAAAAAAAAAACACTTCGCGATCGACGCGATTCGTTTAATTCGGACATTTGAGGCGTAAATTTGGCCATATTTAATGTTCGAATCGTACGTATCCCGGCATATTTGTATTTGCTTTGATATCGTCGTCATTCTTTCGTACATCGGAGTTCACGCTTGAACGCGCGGCTCCTCTCACTCGCGAACGATAAACGAAAATTGACTTCGATTTGCGAGCGAAGAGATTAAAATGACGACCTATTCGGGCGAGTAGCTGCTCGAAATGAGGAGTGGGCAGAGGAGGGTGGGTGAAACGTTGCAGAACCGGTGCAACAACCGATTCTATCAGGAACAATTTATTTATTGTTACGTTCTCGTTTCCGTTTGACGGGGCGCCACGCTGCAATCGACACGCGATTGCTTTGCGCCGAGTCGAGATATCGATAATGATAACGCGTTCGAAACCGTTCCACGGCGATATATCGCTCGGGTTCGGTAACCGGCCGACGCCATTGTTGCTTACCGATTTCATTATAATCGCGCCGTAATCCGGAATTTTCCGCGTGCACGCTCCCGTTTTATTTATCGCCCGGCTTTTGTGCCCGAAAATCGCTTTAACGAACCCTCCGCCGGAGGGGGGGGGGTAATATCCTTCCGGTTCATCGGGCCCGCAAGTCGCCAAGTTAATTCGCGAGCAACGCGGAAATTCGTCCGAACGCGCGCGAAAAATTCACGGGGGAAACGACAAGATCATCTCCATCGTGAATTTTCATTTGCGTCTCGCGTGAACTTCTAACCGCGACGCCGCGAGTTTAACCTCGATAAAACCTCTGGTCGGACTTTCAGTTCTCACAACTCGCGCGGAAAAGTCGCCGGAAATGACAATGAAACGCGCCGCTTTGCCCACCGTGCTGCAATTTAATTTCTCTGACACGCGGGACGTTCCCTCTCCGCGCACGCGCAGAAAGTTGTGGCAATGCGCTGATTACTGAACGCGCAAAAAATTATTCATTTTATTTATTTCGATCGTTCGAGTGTGATCAACGAATGATCAAATTTATGGAAATTCACTTTCAAAGTCACCTTGTTTGGTTCGTTCGTTGTGGAAATCGATCGATCATTTCATTCAAAGCAATTAGTGATTAACACTGGCAAGTGACGAGATTATATTTTTAGAACTATCTCTGCAGATACAGCTCGTTCGTTTGCTTCAAAGTAAATAGCCATCCAATGAATTCTTTAAATTTAGTAGAAATATATTTGGAAATATATAGATATATAATCATATACGTATGTATTTCAAGTTATTTTGAATAAAATGTATTTCGATTATATCACGACTTCCAGCAAAAGATACATTTTAAGAAAATATAAATTTTATATATAATATATTATAAAAATATATTTTATATACATGTTTATATATATAAATTTTAAATACATTCTATATAGTTTTTTTTTATTTCATTTTACGTTTCCAAACATTTTCTAAAAATCTTGTCAAGAAACTGCAATTAGAAATTGTGACACAATCGAGATACATTTGATCCGATGAAATTAAAGATCATCAACCATCAGTGAGTGACTATATTTTTGGACGTTATTTGTTATATGTACGTAATAAGTGGCAATAAAAATATAATAGAGGAAGAATATAATTAATAATAAATCTCGTTATTAATATAAATTAATATAAATTTATAATTATTAATATTAATATGTCAATATAAATCTCGAAGGTAAGGCGTGCGTTTGAGTATACTTGAAAATTACATTCAGCCCGTCTTTTTCTCGATTATTCTCGTGAGATATCGTACCGGACACACATCGATTTCTATCGGCCCAGATCGATCGTTCCATAAAAATTTTTATCACCAGCAAGATTCATAGGCTAGCCACGAGATCGTGGTTCAATTTCACGGTGGAATAAGTAATCCTACGTCGTGAAGGGTTAACAGGTAACTGGAAGTCCTTTCTGATAACGCGGCTTACGCTCCGTGGCATGGAGAATTTAAACGGATTTTACCTTAATTCTCGGTGAATTCCCGTAATATTCGACGGTCGATTAGCGTGTGTATAGTTAGTCCAAGTATAGTACTGTTCAGTTAACAAATCAAAGGCAACTGCATAATATATCAGTGATACGTGTATTTATTTTGCCTTTTCAAAATAATTTATGCAAAAATCTGCTCTTGTCTCGTACCCTTCCGAAAAAGGAAATGAGACAAACTTGCATTAATAAAATGACGATCATACTGCGAATTTTTGTGCAATTTGAAAAAGAACGTAAACCATTTTTCAAGATATAGTACTTTCTACGACAGTGACTTAGTAACATAAGAAAGATGTTTGAAGTGATTTTCATTAAATTCGATCCACCTATTCGAGCAACCGAAATATTAATTCATTCAAGGATTAACGTTGCATTCACGGAGTTCTCGGTTTTACTCAGTCTATCTTATTAACCTGTTCAAATCAAACTTTTTAATATCGAAGCTACGGGTCTTTGATACCTTCAATCGTCAGGTCCTTCGTCTGAATTCTACGATTTTACAAAATTTTCTAACATCGTGATAGATTATTGTTTAACACCACGTCACACCATGAACATCATCTCAATGTCTTCTTCTGCAAGAGAAAGAAATAAAGAAGGGAAAGGGATTGAGTGGACCAAGACGACGAAAGAGTTGAAAACGAATTCTTGATTTGCTCCGCGTGTGTACACCGCGTGTGTGATATGACCGTCGATGAACCAACATGCTGATTTGGAAAAACAGAAACGAATGGAAACTCGGCCCGACTCTCGAGTCAGCAACGTTACAAAGAAAAATCCTCGAAGAAGAACCGAGACAAACGAGGACTTATTTCCATAGCCATAAGCGAACGGGGCGGAAGGTATTTCAACGGAATAGTTTCGCGATACAAAGAGAACGTACGAGCACACGCCGTGCGCTGGACCAAGACGGATCGTCCCTGTATTTTTATCTCGTGCCGCGTCCACGGCTTTATCTTCTTCCAATGAGAAACCATCCCGCGCTGGTAATTCGTACGACGGTTTCAACCGGCGGATAAATGACGCGCCAGAAAGATCATCGATATACGATGGTTTTTCGCGCGATTTGATGTATTCGTTCCTTCCGGGGTTCCTTCAACGCTCTCAATCTGTCGGCCCTCTTTCTCTGGCGAACATTTTTATGAAATCCAGCGAATCGGTGATCCGTTGAAGACGAAGAAGGGTCTTGTCAGGCGGAACCGTTCCCTCTTCCTCTGAATGCAGAGTTTCCGCAGTTGGGTGATTTTTATTGGAGAAGCCGCGATGAAAGATGGATGAATTTGGAGCTAGGGGGTTGGAACACTCGTTCGACCGGAAGAGGAAGTTTAGCTACGTTACCTCGCCTTGTTACAGTTCAATTTACCTTTCTTGGTTGAGAAGCTTCGCGCTACTTTCAGATATTTCAGATATTTGTCATTGAGCTTAACTCTTTTACGCCTTTACGTGTGAGAGCCGATCTCAGCCTTTCTCAGCTATATTTTTCTTCTCGTGCGGAGAATTTCCGGTTTCGGGGAAATTAATTTTCATTTCAGCCAGCCTCTTGAATAATTCCACTTCAGCGGAGCAAGGAGCCAAGGATGTTTTAAATTTTAGCAAACGTGTTTAGTGAACGCTTCGTACGGAGAACTTTCGCCTTAGGGAATTCATTTTAATTAGCCAGGATCTTGAATAATTCTGCTGTAGTAGAGCAAGGAGCGAGGACGTTTCAAATTTTAGCCAACGTACCTTCGAAATTTGTATATTGTCGTATTTTCTCTACTAGCGTGATGTAATGATTCCCCCCTCCCCCCTTTCTTTTAATCAGTTAGAGTGGCGAATGAAATTCTTCTCTGGTAAGTATATATAGAATTATCTTGCACGGACGTTTCAATTTCATCAAAAATGTCTTCGCGATAGCTGATAATCTCTATTTCTATCCAAGAACTGATCTTTCTTCTTGGATGTAATTTTCATATTTGAACAAAGTATTTCTGAAGAGAAAATTATTAGAATTTCGATAACTCAACATAGATCCTGACTGATTCTACTTTTAGTAAAATAAAGATGTCTTAATTTTTTTTTGGCAAGAGTATCTTTTTTTAAAATTAACAAGTCAAATTTAGATTTTCTTCTTCTTTTGAAATTAATTACGATGATGCAGGAAATCCTATTCGATCAAGTAGAATAGAACTGCCTTGTGCAGACGTTTCGATTTCATCGAAGATGTCTTCCTTCTTAAAGGTAATTTTCTCTCGTTCTCTCGTGATTAATTGTAGTGGGGAATTCTTCTTTGATTAGTACAGATAGACATTTCAATTTCATAATACCCGACAAGAATCAGTTTACATTTATTATTGATTGCGTCGTGGCTCTTTTTTATTTATATATGCGAACCAATCTTCTTTTCTCATTGTAATCTTCCATTCTTTTTATTTAAGTACCTAGAGATAGTTCCGATTAAACTACGATTTTCGATGTGTTTTTATATTTTCATAAACACAATTACGAAAGTAGAATTTACGCAGAAATTTCTCTCATTTATTTTGGATATTCTGTATATTTTTTTATTATTTCGTACATTTTGTGCACTTTTGAAACTTTCCAGTCTAATTATCTCGAATGCTTCTCCTTTAGTATAGTTTTATTTCTTCAGCAATAATTTTCTCTTTCCTTGGAATTAGTTATATACAATGGGGAACGAAATTGTTCCCTCGTAAGCAGAGTAGAATTATCTTGCACGAACAACATTTCAATTTCAACAAAGTTGTTTTCTCTTCTCAAGCATGTTTTTTTTCTTTTTCATAATTAGTCACGATGAAAGATACTTCTTCTTTAATGGAACGTGACAGAGACATGACAACTTTCAGTCTCGTCAAAGACGTTCCACCTTCCCCCCCCCTTAAATGTGATTTTCTCCTCTTTATAGTTTTTCTCTTTCATAATTAGTCCACCATGGAGAACATTTCTTCTTTACTAATTGCAAGTAGAATGGAACTGTCTTACACAGACATTTCAACTTCATCAAAGTTGCCTGCGTAATATCTAGTGAAACAGTCGTTTAAATTACATTTGTTATTAAATGCGTGCACGATAATGATTTTCCTATTTATAGAATTGATTACAATGCTGTATAATTCTTCTTTAATAAGTGGGATAACTATGGTCGTTTAAATTTCATCAAAGACGTCTTCGTAACACCTGATGAGAATTGATCAGATTATATTTATTATTGAATGCATTCACGTTTTCAATGCAACGATTGTTTCGTCATCTTGCAATTAGTTAGAATGCTGCATAAATCTTCTTCAATAAGTGGAACAAAATTATCCAACGGTCCAAAGGTATCTTCGTAATACCTGATGAGAATGATGAGAAGTTACATTTGTTATTGCCAGAATGCATTCGTTTGAACGCATCCACATTTTTAATAATTAAAAATTATTTCGATAGTAATTTTGTTTGTACTGTTGCATAATTCTTTGTTTTATAAATAAATTTCGTAAGGCTTTTCAATGTGTTTTATTAAATTGCAAATTTTCATTTATGTATCCTCTGTATGAAATATTTAAAATAATACTTGCAATATTTAATAAATAAAATAATTTTCTATCTTTTCCTTCTCTTTATAAAATCCATCTTCATAAAAATATAAAATTGTATAAATATTCATTAATTCATTCGTATCTTCAGTAATAATATTTTTGCCTTTTTACAATTAATCATACTGCTTGATTAACCAATTAACGAATTATTTCGCTTTCGAAAAACATGTCTGTGAAGCATCTGACAAGTAAGAATGAGTTAATGATAATAATTTTCATGTCCTTTCATAATTAAATACGATATAATTCTTCTTTAAAATTATGTAGTAGATATTCGTTTCCAAAGGTGTCATCGAAGGAATCGAGTTATTCTTATCACTGAATACATCCACATCTTCGATAATATCTTCCTCATTTTGTTACAATTAGATGCTTCGTAATTCTTCTTCGGCAAATGTTCAAAAGTTTTAGTTATCCACTCTAACTGTTCCGCTTCAAATATACATATCTTTGAAGCATTTAACAAGAATCAGTTAAATCGTACTTGTCATTGAATACACAGTGCCAGGATCCTCAACAATAATTTTCTTGTCCCTTTGATTACGATGCCGCATAAATATTCTTCTGGTAACCGCAATAAGATTATCTGGGTTATTCAGTTTCAAAGGTGTCTCTCCTTTAGCACCTAGGAGGTATCGATCAAATTATACCTGTCATCGAGCACCTCCGGATCCCTCCACGAAATTAATTCCCCCTCTTTTCACAAACAGACTGGTCCGTCTCGTGCGATTAAATTAATTTTAATTAGCCGAGTAAGCCGGCTTCCTCGCCGAGCGTAGCAAAACGGGATCCAGCTGGTGGACGTTTTAATTTCGCGAGAGATCTCCTCGAGAAGCTTCGAACAGATATCGATCGTACTCGGTGTTTATCTTTCCACGAAGTCGTCCTATCGGGCAGGCTGATCAGCTGACGAAGGCTGCAGTTTCGATAGAGTTGCTAACTTCCTTAATTGGTTTCGAAATCAATTCGCTGAGAAGCTGGCTCAGACTGCGCCGATCTGATCGGTATCGGTATCGGTAATATTTCAACGATACCACCGGGCATGGTGGTGGGGTGTTGCCCGTCGTTATCCCGGGAATGAAGGACTTATCGTGCGCCTCGAATACAAAACCAGCCCGCGACACAGATTTGCCGCGCGAATCATTTGAATTTATTCGCGCGTAATCCACGGGGAATCGGGATCGAGGTCGAGAAGGGTCGGCCGCCGTTGGTAATTGAATCGAATTTAATCCTTGTTCGACTGCACTCGACTGTTCCTTCTGGAGGAGATATCGTACTTAAATCCAACAAACAGCTCGCAGATTTCCTCGCTTTTTCATTATTCGCTGATAATTATTACGAACGTTATTACATTTGGTGTTGTGTGATACGATAATATCTGAACAGACCTATCTGGAGTGGAAGCTATAATTAATAAATATAAATTTCTGAAGACTTAGCCCCGAGTCAATTGACACTCGACAGTTCACATAATTCGGAGTAATTCTCGCAGAAACTGAGCTTGAAAAATGAAGGATATTATTATTTTTCACTAACTTTTGCGTATTATACACGTTGACGATTGCTTTTAAATTCAAGCGATATCGCTCAAGTTAGAGAGATATTAATTAACAAAATTTCGCGTCGAATGCCATTTGAATGATTATTTCCAATGCTCTGCCATTTCATTTTGTAGCGATGATGCTTCGTGAATAAATTCCCGCCAGATGATGCAAAATGAATTTCGTCGAGAATTCGGCGAAGCGTGTTCGCAGAAGCGAGTGTGTAATATTCGGCCGCGTGTCTTCCGCGGGATTCGGGGAAACACGATAACTCCGTTGACCGGGAGAGGTTGTTTCCGCGTTCCATGGTTCGATTACACTTTAATAATCCACCGGTTTTCCAACGAAGATCGCGTTCGACACAGTTTTCTATAATTCCCGGCGAATCGAATTCTGCCGTACGGCGGCCATGAATAATTGCTTTTCTGTAATTTCATCTGGAACACGGCGGCGAATTCCGAGCGTCGAGAGCCGAGAGACGAAACTTTGTCACACACAGTTTTTGGAATTTGGTTTATTTATTTGCTTGCGACGTTGCAGCAATCGCAAACGCGAGGTTCACTTGTAGATAGACGGAAATAGATAAATGGAAATGAAAGGAGAAACACAGATAAGAAGCAACAAAGTGAAAATAATAAATAAGTGATGTGGATTATTTAGAACTGTTCACACCGACGATTAAAGCAGAACATTTTCATCGGAGACGTTGAAGTGAAAAAAGAAAAAAATAAGAAAACTTTGTAATACTGTGGACTTATGTACAAAGTTTTATTCACATGTTAAAGTACGAAAAATTATTTAAATTTTTAAAAATTATAAATTCGTCGACTTGGCCACTTTGGTAGTTCTAACGTTAAGATGTTGAAGAGCTTAATTTTGAAGGAAACTCGCTGAAAAGAAATCCACTCTGTCATTGAAGGAACCAGCGACGAAAGGGACCGTTTTATCCGAACGAAAATGAGAATTAAAATTAAAAAAGAGAGAGAGAGAGAATTCTAAATTCTAATTCTAAAGAGATCAGCTTTGTCTTTCCTCAGCGACAGTGAATAAACAGCCGAATCGTAGACTAAAGTCATTGTCCAGAAACGACAATAACTGACCATTTTTACAAGCAACAAATCTAAGGAGTCTGCGTTGGAGCTTTTCAATTAGAACCTTACACTTTGTAGCGTGCGGAGACCCGCAGAATTTTTGTTTTGTCAGTCTCGCGTTGCGATAGCTTTCCAATCATCGAAACGAAACGAAACGAAACTAAAGAAGGATACGTCGGTGTTGGTGATAAAACTTTGCCGATACAAGCAGTCGAAGTACGAGGTTGGGGAAAAAATCGATCAGTACTTCCCTCTCTAGCTCGGGAGTAACTCGGGAATTTCCTATCGACGAAACTATTTGACCAACCGCTACGAGATCGAACGGACCAAAGCAACGAGAGTAGAAACAACAAGCCTGTTTTCTTTTTTTTTTCTTTTTTTTTTTGAGAAGGGAAAAAAAGGAATGGAATAGGAAATAAAGAGAAAGAGAGAGAGAGAGAGAGGAAGGAAAAGAATGGACCAATTGCTTGCACTTAAAACGATCGGAGCAACTTGTTTCCGACAGGCAGAAGTTGCTCGCGTGCCGTTGAAAAATATCCGAAAGTTACTCTCTTCCGCTTTGGTCCAGCTCGGCCAGAGAAAACCGAGTACCGAGGTGAATGAATATACGAGCGGTGAAAATACGTCGAAAAGTTTTGGCTCGTTTCGTCGGATACTCACGCCACCGTGACCATCGATCCATCCATCCATCCATCCGTCCCTCTTCTCCCCTCCCCGTGGATGACCATCCTGTAAACGGAATTAATCGAGCTGGCAACTGACCTCTCGTAGCATCAGCGCGAAAAACCGAAATACGATAATTATCGGATCAGAGATTCGCCAGTGTAACGGGTCCGCTATTTTCTAAAACTGCGTATATTTATTTCTCTTCTCTTTTATTCTGTTCTCTTTCAATTACCACGCGATAACGTGGCGATTTTTTTGGCAGGTTTCCAAGGGAGTTTTTAAGAATGTCTGTTGAATGTATTTGTACGAGTTTAGATGATTTTTGTATTTAAAAAAGTTAGTTCTAGGTGTTTCTTACATCAAGTGCATATTAAATGCAAGACGAAGAAAAAAAGAAAAAAGAATATAAAAAAATGGATCTCTGTGAAAAAATCGATTTGCATCATTGATTTCAGCCTTGGAAGAACACGTCTTGAAAAAAATCATTCAAATCCCTAAAAATGCTTTTTTCCTCTAAGTATGTAAAAATTACACAGGTATAGATTTATGTGTATGTTTCTTATTCATTTCTAAAAATATACAGTTCTATTTGAACAGGAATCTCTTTATTTCGCGGTGGAATTGTAAAAAAAAGTCGCATAAAATTTAATCCGCTTCAACCTACAATTATCTACTTCTCGTATATATATCACAGCCTTCTCAACCCAGCCATTAGTTAAATTTTATGCTCAGATTACGCGGTGGTGTAACGCAGAACATTCCGGGAAGTTCGTTATTATCAGCTAATAACGCAATGCATTGCCGTTAGGAGGATTAAGTCACAAAACAGCAGTATCTCGGCGCAGATTCTTCCTCGGAGATCCCAAAAGTCCCAGTGACTTTCACTCCAGCCGTGCAACATTATTTCCATTTAATTAGGTTAAAAGTCGCAGAACGTAATATATACACCTGCAGGTGTTAAGCAACAACTACGAAATTCCCCGAAAGTTATCTCAGAGTGTCTCGAGATAGTTGAAATGTATATTAAAAGGTGTAAACAGTCTGGTAACGAAGGTGAAAAAAAAAAAAAAAAAAAAAAAAAAAAAAAAA
>NIPQ01112723.1:0-14523 GCA_002806875.1 Lepidotrigona ventralis hoosana
AAAACCAATCATTCTCTAAATTAGATCGTTCACGTAGCATTAGAAAGACGAAAAAAAAAAAAATACGTGCATTTATCAAACGACCGCCACGCCTTTTCCAGTTCTACGAATTAAGGCATAATTTGCACTGATCATTCAAACAGCAGTATCAATCAATTCAAAATGACTTCAGAAGTTCATTCGTTTATTTTCGGTTAATCGATCTAGTTATGCGAATTGCAGGTACCTGATACAAAGTCAACTTCAACAAGAATATCTTGATGTGCGTCAACATTAACATAATCCAATTGCAACGAAGTCCAAGCAAGTCCAACCAATAATATCCGTGTCGACTGTTGCTATATATAGATGATTGCAGTAATTTCTAGCAGATTACTAGATTCTTCGCGATAGGTTTCAGCAATAAAATCCAATGAAAACAAAATCTCCATCGACTCGATGTTCAACGATTAACCAGTTAAGAGTTGAGAATCCAGTATTCTTCATTCAGTCGGTGGATCACAGGAACTGACTAACATCCATCAGAGCATGAATGACGCGGCATTTTTATCGATTACCACGGAATATGATCAGCAAACATTTTACCACTCTCTATCAAGCATCATGCAATAAGTAAAGTTAATAACTCCCGAGAAATCGAGCATTTGATCGAACAATGAAGCGTGTTATTGCCATCGAAAACGATCTGACGTTAAAAAAAAAAAAAATTGAATTCAATAGGGAAAAAAAGGAAAATTCTCTACGAACCACTATACTACGCAGCCACTTGGTTGGACTGATTTCTCTGCAACTTGTTGCTGCATCGTTTATCGGGACGTCGCGCGTTGCGTCGTCTCGCCTACATCGAACTGATCCACTTCAATTAATCTCGATGGTTCTAACAGAAGCAAACATAGAACGCCAGGCTCTGGAGCGTTCAAATCATGTCGGTTATTATTTATGCGTCCTTCAACGTGATTTACGGCCGGTTGTATTTTCCATGGTTAGCGTCCCGACGTGAATTCATCGTTGTTAAGTTGATAATCTACCCGGCTCGCTTTTGTCATTTAACCGTGATAAATGGCGCGTGTCGATTTTTGCGCTCGATGACACAACAACGCAGGACAAACGTTTGCAAAAAATTCTGGAAAAATTTGATGAAAAGTGTATTCGCAGAAGGCATAGAGAAATTTTCAAGAATGGGATTAAAAATGAATTAAGATTAAACAATGATCTATAGTAATTCTTGGAAATATCTCTTTGCATGTGAAAGAAATGTTGACGAGAGAACAAATTCCTGAGGTTCTAATGTTGTTGAAAACAGAATTTGGTAAAATTGATAAAAGATGTATAATTTTTTATCATAGAAGTGGACACGATCTTTCATTTATTTCAAGTCATCTCCATAGATTGAATTTATTCGACACGAAATAAAATAACTTCTCGTTATGGTATATATGCGTGAGATTGAAACGATTCGGTATCCCGAAACCCTCATCCGAGACTATCGGTCTTAAATAATCCTACAAGTTGCAGCACCCCGTTGCAACCACACTAAATCACTTTGCACTACATGCCTTAATTTGTCTCGCTCTGGCCAGCCAAAAAAAATCAGCCACGCATAGAGTTTATTCAATTTTATTCTCTCGGGGGATTAAAATTGCCGAGCAATTTCTTGCAGAATTTACGTTTGGAATCTTTACATTAAAAAGTTAAAATCCATTAATACAGATTAAAATTAAAGTTAGTCTGTAAACTTTTCATAGAATCGGGATTCATTTTATATGGCACAACGAATCCCTCTAATTTCACAATGCTATGATGAAAATATCGTGGAATAGAATTTTATACAAATAATGAATTTCATTAATTTTAACTTTACCCTAATGAAAGATTTTTCAACGAAACAAGGGCCGTGTTAAATACCTTCGTTTCTACCAAAATTTTTATATAACTACAATTCACACAAAATATGGCTAACATTCTGTCCAAAAAGTTTCTCTCATCCTTCTCTCCTCGAAAAACAGGGGAACAGGAACGACCTATATATCGTATACGTATCGTGTAGTTTCGGCTCAGCAATGGTGCAGTTAAAAAAAAAAAAAATTAATTAGACGATAAAGACCGAGGTTGGAGCGGAGCCGAGACGCGGAGATATCCACTCGGTGGTCACGAATTCGATGGTAACGGTACACACGACAGCGTAGGTGGACGTCCTTGATCTTGACGATAGTAATCAGGACTTTGGCCACCGGCTGTTGTCTCGTTGTTCGCCGGTATAACCCTAAGTGCGGCGGTCTGATTGGGCCGAGACAGAACTGGATTACAGGACCGGTCCCCTGGAGTCACGTGTCGATGACTTTAGCAGGAATCGATGACCGAAGAAGTCACTAGCCTGCCACCGATTATGCATTATGGGAGGAACGCGTGCTCTCTGGGCGTTTTTCACGCCTCTCGATCGAACTCGATCGCCTTCCGCGCGTGTCGATTTCGTTCGGAACTTTGCTTGTATCTTCCTTTGTAACACAAGTTGCAGAGATCGCAATTTACGACCGCAACGTTTCGCTAGTTTTAATCAACGTTTCTCGCTCTTCTATTTCCGAGTATTATTTTCGTTATAATATAATAAATCAGGAAAGTATGGTGAAACTGCCTGGAGGAAGCTGTCTGGTGAGAATTGTGACGACAATTGCGTCCCAATTAATATAGGGCACACCAAAAGTTTTTTCTCAACTACTTTTTTTTAAATAAAACATCAAGATATGAGAAAAAAACTAATTTCATTACTTTGAAATTAAATTCAAATTCAAACGCGATTTTTTTTTCATTGTGTTTTAAAAATCTGTAAAAAAATTTTTTTAAATATATATATATATATATATATATATATATATATATATATATATATATATATAAAAAAATTACGGATTTATTTTGATAGGAAGTGATTTTTGGCCCACCCTGTAGAAATTGAAAAAAATATAACGTGATTACTTGAATCAGCAAAGATCGATAAATTTTCAATTATGTTTATAATATGTAAATAAAATACGCAATTATAATTCACTAACTATAACTCAATAAAAAACGTGACTATATTTCTAGTTTTTAAATCGCTCGAATCAGGCAAAGGGACGATAAATTTTAAAATTGGAATTCAAACTTAAAATATTTACGTATGTTTATTATGCGATTCTCAGCGTTTAAATTGAGTGTAAGCAAATAATTTACTGTAATATATTAAATAATGAATAATCCGTAGCAAGTTCAATCAGAAAACGACGCTGCGCAATGACCATAATCTTGGATCGATAGAGAACACGTTAAGAACGATCGTCGCCGCTATTAATTTATGCGTGGAGCGCTGTTCGTCGTCGATTGTTGCACGATTACAATAAAATATCTGATCGTATTCCACGTATCTGATCATGCAAAATATCGTCGCTGATTAACATTCGTCGACATATCGAGCTTATTTCCTCGCCTCTGCACATGGTGTCCCGTGTCGAAGTCGCGCCCAAGGCGGTTTCTCATTACCAGCTAGAAAGATATCGCTCGTATGCGCCTCCACGATTGCGGTGAAACTTTATTTCAGCCCGGAGCGAAGGATCGCGATAAATCCTTGGATTAATCGCAGCCAGCAGAACATCCGCCTCGCGTCGTCTTCGTTTCTTTTCGGTTCGAGGCCCGCTTCATTTCATCATATTCCAGACGATATTCTTCAGAATCATGTCACGTCGAAATTTAGACTATATCGATTTCGATTTCATAGATTTAATTTACTACAGAGAATAGTACACTTGGCTCTGATGCAAAAATTATTGAAGAAGATTTTGGTTTTGAAGCTGAACACTTGCATTTCTATGATTCTCGAAACTTAATAATTATTATTAGTTGGCTTCAATGTTAATCGCCAATTTTTGGAAAACGCTCTTGAACCTGAGATGGTTCTCGGTTTCAATTACGAAATGAAAGGAATTTTTCATTTCAAGAAATTTCCACTATAAAATTGTAGTAGAACCGCTAGTGTCTGTCGACTAGTGTCTGTCGAAACAAATTTAAAAATGGCATTTGCATCGTGCCATAAATCGATTGCTTAAATCTCTCTAAACAGCACTTACAATACCAACCTCTGAACATTCAACAAATTGCACGGTGCTCTCGCAATGCTCAACAATGAAACGTAAAATTTCCCAGTTGAACGCGTTTCCCTTTCGCGGCGCGTTCACCGTCGGTAATAACACGGTTTTCTATAAAATCCGTTTCCCTGGGAGCGTAAACGGGGGTACGAAAGCAGGTACCCATTACAGGTCGTTCGATGGATATTTTTGCCGGCGCGTAGGCGTCGCGTAGCCCGAAGGACGCGACAGTACGCCGCGATGGTACGAGCGGAGAACGCGAGACCATGGTGCAATCCAGTGTGCGTACGAGCCCTCACACTATGGGACGATCCGTTACCCAAGGCGTCTCAATAGACCTCGGTAGGGGTGAAAGGAAGAAATGGCGAAAAAGCAGCTAGATCCGATCAATGATTTACACGCACCGGTTTCAACGTCTATCTGTACGTCCCGAGCTGATTCAGGGCGATCGTCGTCGTTTGAGTCAACAGGCTGTTGACAATACTTTTACTCGATGTCGCGCGAAAGAAGCGAGAAGACAGCGTTTTCATGTTGAAATGTTTTTCTGCGTGAAGAAACACAGGTAGCTTTCTCGAATTTTGGACGATGGATGAATCGTAAGTGAATTTAATCTTTACGAATAAATTATTAAACATATTGTAAAAATTGTAAATGAGTTGATCGTAAATTCACCATCATTTTAAGACTACTTGCAGCAGAGACAAACTTTATAGGATTGATACTCGGGCTCTTAAGATTCAGATCCTGCAACGAGGAATTAAAAATTCCATTATTATATAATATTATGTATATAATATTTTTGAATAAATTACCGGACATGCTATAAAAATTGTAAACTAACCGTGCGTTTATTCCAATTGCAAGACTATTTGTAGGACTGATACTTTGCTACAAGGATTCTACAAAAATTCCATTACTCGCTAGCTTGTCGTTTAAACAACTTACGCGAATCAGTGCATTAAACAGTGTATCGAAACATATATCAGAGTATTCTACAAAAATGATGAAAGCATCCAAGAAATTCCCTCTATCGGTAACCTACCCTCAATTCATCTCCCCTTATCCCTGATGCGCACAGGCGACTGACGCCAATGCGAACGTCGAATGGCCGGCGAACGTGGCTCGTTAACATCAAAATCACGGGACAATTCAAAGAAGTTTGTTCCTTCGTTCGCTCTGGTTTTTCGCGGTGTCAGCCGGAGTGCTCGCCGTCGACTTCCTGGAGGACATTCCTCTGTACCTATATGGGGTCCTATATTCCGCATGTCCCCGTGGCCAGAGGTGGATGGTGGCAATGGTCGGTACATTGGCGCAGGTGTGGCGGCACGAGTCGCACAAAGAGGGCCCTCGTAGATAGTACAACCTCTGCTCTCTCTCGCGGCGAGGCGCGTACTTTTTTAGCTGGTTCCCTCCGGGCTGCCAGGTCGCCGGAAGAGCCGCGAGTCGGTCCAGGCCACCTGGGAGCCCTTAAGGGACCCTCGGCGTGCGCTCTCGCTCTCTTGTGTGTTGCCGCCCGGAAGAATTAATTATGCCAGCGGCCGGTCCGTTAACTCTCGCTCCGCCATCGGGGAAAGAAATCACGCCGATGGAATGCGATTCGATCCGGGCGAAATGTCCCGGCCACGATGCTCTCAATGCTCGCCGAGTCGCCGCTTTCTAAGGACCGCCACACGCGCTCCGTCGTCGTATGTGCACGAGTGCTACGGAATTAGAGTCCCTGTCGGAGACTTGCCCGGATGAATTTTTCTTGCTGCCGTTGGTTCGTTGTAGTGGTAGTGGTATGTCGTGGCCGTGGATCGTAAACGAACGAAATTGAGGATGATTGGTGTGACCATCCACGGTTCCGGTGTATTTTTATCAATTAAATATTTAATTTAATTTTTATATTAAATTAAATATTAAAAATATGTGCTTGTACAAGGTCTTTCATTTAAAGTGACCCACGGAATTATTTCCTGAATACTGTTCATTATAATAGAAACGTTTCAGGTAAAATTGACTTGTCTGGATGGACAAGGATCAAAGTGATCTTTGTTTTCTTTTTTTTTTAGATGAAACTAGTGCAGTTTTCTTCAGATGGGCATGTAGTCCGTTCCATGACAAATTCATCAACCTTCATATGTTGATATTTCAAGATTCAAGGTTGTTTACTGCCTTCGAATTTACCAAGAAATATTGTCTCATCTTTCATGTTCGAAGAATGTCTTCGACCCTTAATGCATTGATTTACTTTATCTTTAAAGAAGTTAAGTAGTTCTCTAATGTTCCAGAGTGTTTCACTCTGACAGCTCGATGAATTTATCGTGGAATGAACCACATGTCCATCTGGAGAAAAATACATAGTTTCATTTTAAAAAACAAAGATCACCTTGGAATCATGTCCAAGGCAAAATCATTTGCTCGAAACAAAGCAAGTTTTACTTGAAACATTTTTTTCTATAATGAATGGTTTACGAGACAATTGCTGTACATATTAATTCCGTAATTAGATGCGAATTGTAGGGAATGACGAGGAGCAATAGAAAAATATATATTCTAACGGTGTCTCAAAATACTACTTTTATTAAGTATTATTTATTGTTCTCTGTTAATGTATTTTTTTTTTCATCCGTGCCTATATTCGTTCATTTTGCACTTAATTATTTTTAAACCTACTGCCTGACTTCCAATGCAATATTGATGCAAGCACCTACATACCTACCACCTCAATCAAACAACAATATCACGGCAGCGAGAATAGAACGAAGAGTAGATTGTCCATCGACAGCGGTGGATGGAGGCTGGAAAGAGGACTCTCGACTCGCGGCGAGTTTATGCAACGGCATACGCGGCGACGCGAGCCACCAGAGCAAGCCAGAAGAGAATAGCCTGGACCGAAAGATCGCGATCTTTGCCTGCCGCGTATCTCACACCGGTTAGAAGTCTATTCTTCAGTAGAATGCAACGAAGATCTCCAGATAGCTTTGTGCCGGCCAAGTGCGTAGCCCCTTGACTTGAGTTACAACTGGCTGAAGTTTCAGCCGACGGTCGTATAAAAATGCACGACCACCTGCGAAATCCTGCCGACCGTCCGCGTTATTAAATCTAATCTTTTTCTCCATTCGTCGCACATGCCGTACTCGTCCTTTTCTCTTTTTTCTTTTTTTTTTTTTTTGTTTCAATAACTTCTGAAGGCATTTTTTTATTAATTAAATAGCACTTAGTTTATTTCACTATTTCTCTGTTTTATTTTCTATTCTTGCGTAATTAAAACCTTCAGATCGTATAAAAATAATCAAACTTGCATCACACCGAATTAAAGAATCCTTCAATCTTCGATCAGACTATATTTTAGAAATAACGTTAGATGTAGAATAAAATTACTGACTACATCCTCTATTAATCCAATCTTCAAACCACCGTTCCGTCAGAAGTAAATTTTAAAGACAGCGTATTCCAAGTAGAACGCTCCGTCCATCGTCAGACGGCATCACGCGATAACCGTGTTCGTGTCACGGTGGTAGGAGATTACTCCACAAAAAATATACTGATTAAGACACAAGTACTGAACGAAGGAATGCACAATTATTTCATTAATGATTAAGGCTTGTGATGTGTTATAAAAATTGAAGTACACACCGCGCAGTGTATTAAAATACTGAGAGGTTCGACGAAGAAGAAGTACAAAAAATAGAGTTCTATAAGAAAGACTTTTCATAGCTCGACTGACGCAACTTTATTGATTCTTTGGCCTCTTATACAGGGTGTTATTTCAGAAACCTTCTCAAAAGAGACAGACAACTTTGATCGTGATATTCACAAGGTACGTGCTACCCCATACACAGACAAATCCCCAGTATCCTCCCGATCTAAAGCATCTCTTCACTCGCATCGACGCGAAATCTAGCGATTCGTGAGAGCGCGGAACATCGACCAGCGCGTTTGTATCGCGCAGAGGTGGGTATCAACGCTGGGTCCAATTTAGCTGGGTCCGTTCCGATAAAGCCTCGCGAAGTCTGGATCGTAGGCGTGCATGCACGCATGCACGTATATACAAACGGTACGTGAAACGTACGAGCGCACGCAGGAAGCGTGTTGTCCGACTTAATACACGAACTGGTGTTTCGTGGCGGAGTTTCTAAGGCGAGCGCACGCAGGCGAACACGCAAGCACGCGGCCGCGGCCAGCGCTATAAATTCAAGTAATGACCGTTTATAGAAAATAATGGCGAGGCCGGCACGCATTTATCAGCCGCGTGCGTCTCCGGAATCTATTCGTTCATTCATGCGCCGCAGGATCGAGAAATAATTGAGTGGATCGCTCCTTCTTTCTCTCCGCGCCGCTTTCTGTTCCGGCGATCCGCGCCGTGTTCGCTTTCGACCGTGCGCGCGCGCGTTGTAAGGGGCCCAGGCGAGCGCATTATCGAGCGACGCAGCACACGGAAAAAGGATAGCCGCGCGGTTCGAACTTTCGTTCCCCGCTCACGTTTTATGGAGTAAATTAATAGTTTTAATGAGCTATAAATTACACGGGATACACACGGCGCTATAACTGAGAATGGAACGATTGTCGGTGAAAAATCAAATTGATATTGCTCCGAGAGAGTTTCTGTTACTTGTGCTTCCGTTCTCTGAGAATAAAAGGGGGAGGGGGGAGAGAAGAGTTTCGATGGTCTTCGCGTTGAGAAAGTTACAGTCAATTAGACTCTTATTTATATGTTTCAGATATATGAATATTTTATGAAATATAAATCTTTTAAATTGTATTTATATTCACTTTAAATCTATTAATTTGGTCAATTTGGTATATACAAGACTTTTATGAATTTTCCTCAATGAATCCGTTTGGACTACATGATTTCTCTTTTTCTTTTATATTCTAACCATTAAGTAGGACAAATTAAGATTTTTCGAATTTTGATCTAACCACGTATTTTAACCCCTGAAAGTATGAACATCTAGTCTTTATGCTGCGCATAAAAGACTATAGTAACTTATTAGAATAAATCGTATCAATCGTAGTTAATAATTACGATTCACATTAATTATCAGACTGTGAATCTCAGCTCTTCAAATAACATAAATTTTTATATAAATTACGTTTCTATGAAAATAATTCAAAAGATAGAACCTGGATATTATAACAGATATTTTACACATTCTTCTATTTTTGTATATCTAACTACTTCAAATGACAGACTGCGAATTTTTACACAAATTCACGCTCCTACCAAAATTATTAAAAAGGTGGAACCTAGATATTATAACAAGTACTGTATTTTGAATATTTTACATAATCCATGTATATCTGTCTATCAATCACGTATTGAAAAAATTCATCCATTAGGACTTCAACTTAATTCGCAACCCTTGTGTTATGAACGGAGGAACGCGATTCGCCAGCTGGTCTGGCAGACGGAAATCGATGCGGAATCAAGCTGAATCTCCATTTACGTCTCACTCACCACACCGTCTAGCTATATCCGTGGCGAGGTTTCCGCGATTATTTATTCACGCTACGCTCACGAACAGACCACGCGGCACACCACGAGGTCCAGCAAGGTTCTACACCACCCTACCTAGAGCTGGGCTTCCAACCGCCCACGCAAACGTCCACGGACGCGCACACATGCACAATTTATGCGAAAAATTCCGCTCGCGCAGCTGCACGCTTTCCGCGGCCGAGATATCCGGATTCCAGTCGGCGGAAATACGAACGATACCCGCTGGTACGCCACCTCTTCCGGTTTTCGACGCGTGTCTCACGGAGACGTTCTTGGAAACAGTTGATCGAAGAAAGTATGTACATACACTGGAGTTTGCACGCATTGGAGAATTTTTTACAAGCTGTTTTGAAATCTTTTGAAATTTTACTGTATTAGTATTAGACGTTTTGCTAAATTATACGCTTGTTATATATAAATGCGAATGTCTAATTTAGTAAATAAACATATAATTAAATTAGTAATATGTTTTATTAAATTAATGAATTTTTAACGCATTCGTGAGAAATTCACGTTTCAAGGCTAAGTAATTTAAACTGTAAGAGTAACTTTTATTGAATTTATTTCTAATCGAATTTAGTCCCGTTGCCTATAATATGTATAAAAATTTCATAAATTGGCGAGAGAAGCTTTGTACAGTTACATAAACGCACTAAAGTATAATATCCTTTACAATATTCAATGGACAAAAGAATTTTTTACATGAACGAATGAAGCGCACAAACATTCACAGTTCAATTACGAGCCAGGTATACCGCGAGTTAAATCAAGTTACATCTCATAAATTTGATCTATCATAACAAAAATTATTTCAATGTTGACAAGAGTCCAGTGACCAACGAAAGAATTTATAAGCCTACTTTTTCAAATACTTCGGATTAAAGATCATAAGATTCGACCCACGAAGGACTTATGAAAATTTTTCAGTACATACAAATTCTTTTACAATTTTCTGAAATTTTATTAGCACGATAAATGTTTTCTCTTATAAGAAATTCATATTTCGTTAGTTTTCAAGATTAGAAAGCCTTGTCGTTTCGAGAAAGTATTCATCCGGTTGATTGGATGAAACATAAAACACTCGAGCAAATTGCTACCGTGCACCGGCTAGTCGATTTTTCAGTCTGGTTCTGCTTCGCCTCGAAAAATCCTAAATTGCTCGTTGCCGTTGATCAGTCCAGCGGCTATTCTGCCTTTTTTTCGAAGTTCTTTCACGCTCGTGTAAACTTGCCACTACATCACCGTGAACCCTGTTAATTATGAACGACGTTGATTGAATAATCGTATGGAATTATTCTAATGAGTCCCCTCTACTGGCGATGCCTCTTCGGGCTAAAATGATTGTGATCAGCAATTTCTGACGAACGTGTGGCGAGGTGGAAAGAATTTTTGTGGAAGCTCGAAACGAGTTCATAAGTTTGTATGAGATAATTTCACGATAGAAAGACGATCCTCGTTTTCATTAGTTAAAATTATTCGCTGATAGAGAAATAACAAGTTCTTGATTTTCAACAGAAGATAAGAAAAATAGATGTATATTTTAGTGTTAGTTAAAATGATAGTAGATTATTTTCCTAGAGAAAGAGACTCTTAGTTATTGAACAGAGAGTTTATAAATATAACATAAAATTTTCTTACGATATGTGAAGCGAATAAAACTAATAAAATAAAAGTAAAAATGAGATGCTCATTGGAAATAAGATTATTAAATTCAAGGTAGAAAATTTTTCACAATACTCGTAGAAATATTTCAGTATAGTGAAATATTTAAAAGTATAGTCTCTCTCTCTCTCTCTCTGATCTTTCATTGCTCTTCGCTCAAAAATGTACATACACATTTACGCACAATAAAAATATAAATCCACTATACCATAAATACAAAGCTTTACCTATTCATTTGTAAAAAAATTTTCATAACGATTGCAAAACACGCACAGAATTACATCGGACGGTAAATTTCAAATAACGATCGTTCTGTCTGTTACTCGAACGATATACCGAATCTAAGCCAAGAACAATCTGTCACGTTATTCCACGCACTGAGAATCGTCCCACGCGAGAATTATGCAACCGAGCGTTTCTCACTCAATACTTCGAAACTAGCGAGAAACGATCGTCCAATAAATCCATTTTAAACGTCGTTGTTTAAGCGGCCAAGTTGGTTCGAAAACGCTTCCAGATGCAATTGTTCGCCCCGGCGGAGCGACGTGTGTGTTGCGCAAAACGCAGTTGTTGCGCGAATCGCGCAATTGAAAGCTCGCGGCTCGTTAGAACGGCTGCCCCGGCCGGTCCATAGTGCGCTCTTTAGTTTTGTCACGGTGTTCTCTCCAAATCAGATCCACCCACAATTCATGCCCTTTAGCGACATGATTTACGGCGCTTTTAACAGCTACCAAGCAACGAGGAACGTGATTCAGCGGCGCGTATGCAAAGGTGAATATACATACACCGGCGCGCGAGCAACACGCCTCTTTAAGGCCGACTCGCACGTTCGCTTTTCATTTTCATCCGCCAATGGTTTACACACGAGAGAGTGTGTAAACCGTTCAAGGAAATGGGACGAGAAAAATTGGGAAAGAATTTCAGACCGGCGTGTCTGAGGAGAACCCGAGGACGTGGTTCCTTCGTAATTCGAATCTGATTCGAAATAAATTGCAAAATAATTCGCGAAATAATGCGTACCTAGACGAACTACTGTGTAGTCGATGAGGAATGTCTTTTTCTTTTGGATTATTGATGAGAAAGTTGATTAAGAATGAATTACAGGTTTTCGTTCGTGATGATTAACTTTCTAAAAATTAGGGTATGAGAAATATGTGCACTGTATGGTTGACGTGTATTTAATTATTGTCGTTGTGTTTTTTGTTTAGAAAGATACTAGTTTTACATTTAGTTTCACACCTAACTCTAAATTGTTATTTTAAAAGTTCGTGATTTTGGAAAGTAACAAAAGTAATCATAGATGCAATGACAATTGATGAAATACATACTTACACGTAGCATTCTTTTCGCTGTTGAAGTTGATTCGGCTTTCATTTGTTGAAACATTCACAGATTGCGTGTCTCAGTGATTCTGAATAAGCAAAATGCCATTTAGAGATCTATTGCAAGTGAAGATACACTTCGCTGTGTATTTGAAAGATTCCGAAGTTGACTCGACTTTCATTTGTTGAAACATTCACAGATTGCGTGTCTCAGTGATTCTGAGTAAGCAAAATGCCATTTAGAGCTCTATTGCAAGTGAAGATACACTTCGCTGTGTATTTGAAAGATTCACCTCGAATCTCAATTTTAACATAAATCGCTACATTATGTAACATTAAATCAGCGTAAAAATATTTAACAGCTACAAGTATCTTCAATTACAGAAGATGCTTCGCTGCGATCGATAAACGATCCGCTCAAAACTAAAAATCACCAAATCACCACAATTTTCTCCGTCCCAACCAAGAAACAACCACAACAGTCGACATCCGGCTCGCGCATACTAATTAACGATTCCTATTTCGATGATCCTTAACCATCACGTAGGAGATTGGACCGCTAACGAAACGCCGGCGAGTAGTTATTCGAATCCATGTCTGTGCATGGCCGCGTTTATAATCGCATGAATACGTCAAGGTGGTCGATACCGATGAACCCGCAGCCTGGGCAAATCGTCTTTCTCTGGCATCCACCCAGAAGCAGCCACGAGAAAATAATCGCAAAAGGAAGAAGAAGGGAGGACTCGACCAGGAAGAGCAAACGATAAGCAGAGTCTTTGAGATTTAGAGTCGATCGCGGATAAATCTTCTCTATCGTTCGTTTTCCCCCTTTTTCTTGTTTTCCTCGTTTCCTGATTTTCCTTCGCGTACGTATCTTCAGCTGCCTTCTGCCCCTCCTTCTCGGGCATCTCTCGTTCCCATCCACGGGAACAGGCCAGCCCGTTTCGAGTAGAAGCCAACAACATCCTCGGTTATTAAGACGTTCGAACTGAAATATGGCGTCCAAAGGAAATAATTGCTCGCTCTCTCGCTCTATCTCGCAGCGGTCAGACAGCCGGCCAACTAATTTATGGCCTGGCCATTTCGAATCGCGAGTAGTACGTGGCTCTTTACCCCTACGTGGTAATCGAGCCCCCTGCCGCGGTAGCAACCTCTCCTCTTTCTCCCCCCCCCGTCTTGCCGCTTTTCGACCTTCCGCTTTCTTTTCCCCGGTCGGTTACTTCTACTCAGAAGGCAGAAAATTGTAGATCACCGGAGAAAGAGGGGACCCAGGGTTGTCTAGGAATTTTGCAAGCGGCGGAGAGGAAGTGATTTAGATAATTAAGCGATGTGCGCTGTGCAATTGACGATACGTCTGCAGGATCGTAGGAAATGTATAGCTAACTTCTTAAGAGTGTTTTGTATTGCAGTTGTTGTCGACTGAATGATATTGTTTTCTAGAGGTATAACTACGTTTGTGCAAATTTCGAATTTAGTTTGAAATAGTTTCTGTTGGTGAAATGAGAATACGTTCTGGCAGAAATAATTTTTAATCAACAGAAATTGTAATTAGATCAAAATAGGATAAAATTAAAAACTGTAGCTGACTTTTTAACAGCGTTTTGTACCTTGTTATCGAATTGTTATCGATTAAATAATATTGTTTCGTACCTTGAACTTTGTTTTAAAATCAATGAAAAAAAGTACATCGAAATATTATTATTATTATTTTTTTTTTTATTAAAATGAGACTAAATTCCAAGAAAAGTAATTTTTTTTCAAGAAATGGAATTTAATTTCTTTTTCTAAATAATTGAAGAATCTNAAGTAATTTTTTTTCAAGAAATGGAATTTAATTTCTTTTTCTAAATAATTGAAGAATCTTTATCCATGTTTCGCTACAAAGTAATCCAAGGGCGCAAAATACCACGAGGAACGTTAAAAATTCCGATTCGTTCCA